>JABASH010002766.1:0-18848 GCA_019776445.1 Tomocerus maximus | reverse complement strand
CATTTGCACGTAAAGTACATATTGCAAAAAAGGCAAAAAAGGTAAAAAAGCAAAAAAGGTACCTTTTTTAAAAAAGGTTACCTTTTTACCTTTTAGATAAAAAAGGCATACCTTTTTTGTTCCTGACCATTGCAGATAGCATGCAAATTGTTGAATTACCGAAACTACCTACATTTACATTATCTCAGTCGAATTGAAATATATGACTTTAAATGACTGAGCTAACTTAGACTGTCTTATCATTTCTCTCAGCACCTAAT
Organism: Tomocerus maximus; assembly: GCA_019776445.1. Lineage (NCBI taxonomy): Eukaryota > Metazoa > Arthropoda > Collembola > Entomobryomorpha > Tomoceridae > Tomocerus > Tomocerus maximus. The sequence goes on along the minus strand of JABASH010002766.1, from coordinate 18,588 downwards.
TAAGATTCTGTCCCTGAACCTCGTTAGTGTGAGAAATAAAGGTTGCGTTTTAGTCCGTGAAGTTAAATAAGAAAGGAATAAGTAGATTTGATGGCAGGTAGAATAAGATGGGGATAATCTGTTGTCACACTGAATATTTACTTAACAAGTATACTATTTGTTGCCTTTGACGTGTTTCTGTCTGGAATAGAGGTGCTTTGATAGGACCCCAGACAAGTAAAGCATATCCTCTTTCCTCAATAATCTTTCTTTCGTTGTCGGTCCTGAGGGGAAATCTGATGACGTTGAAGATCCTGTTTTGTTTATTTAATGGAGAAGGGAATAGACATTGTGGAGCTTTGTGTGCTGCTGCTACAACTAATAATGTCTCCTCCTATCCATGTTATTTTCCAGTTCTCATAAAAGTCTTATTTGAGCTTCACCGAATGAAAAATGTTTTTACTAAAATGTGTACATATTTGAAACGAGGATGCTGGGTCCTATTTTCCGTATAAATATATGAATACCTGTAGTATGCCTCAGAAAAGCCAGTAAAAATGGTATAAAGTGTTTGCATTTACAAGTATTTTAATGTCAAACACAAGTAAGGTAAATGAAAATGGGGAAAAGAGTCATTGTTTAAAATATTTTTTAGTGTAAAAGATTTAATTCTAGGGAATGGCACGTGGGATTATTTACCAGTCTAGCCCAATCGAAATGTTATGTCAAGGAAGGTCAATCTACTTTGCATGTATAGGAGAATATATGTACATAGATGCATCCACTTATCGGTTCTAGAATTAGAGTCCAACAATTCAATACCAACGTATATATTGTGTAGAATATGATTCGTATGTGAGTTACCACTTGAGAACATGCTATGAATAATTTAGTAGTCTACAGAAAGCTTTGTCTATCATCATTTGCATATTGTTAAGTATTTCCTGTTGGAGAGAGTCTACATATGCTTTGTAAGGTCTCTATAGGAGTTATTCCATGACTACTAAAGACTAAGACCAGACTTTAGGTAGAATTCGACGTGTGTGAAGAGGGTTAGGACTATCTGTGCTAACAAGTTCCATTTATTTACTCTATCGATCATATGTATCAGATTCGGAGAGTAGTCGCATCTCAATTCGTACGATAGTTACTTATCATCACAGTGAATTTGTTTCGTGGGTGTATTGTACATTGACTACTCTCTCTCTAAATTCATGTCAAGGGCAATAAATATTCCTCTCTGTATTAAACAAACAAACCGTATTTCACATCACAGTGAAGGTTTTTGTTATAGAAGTTGCTACCTAAATTTCCCAATCTCGTCAGTAGGGATAGAGCGTATTGAGTTGAGGTCAGGATTGTGTGCCAATAGGGGATCATGTTTTCATTTTCAAATTGATTGCTTTATTCATATTTTTGTCCTTGGCTACAATTTTGAGTGTTTTCATGTTCCTTCCTCTAAGTTCCAATTCCCAAGGCTTAAAAACTTCAAACGAAACAATTTGTCTTCGTATTGTATGTGCATTTGGCTTAGGTTATTGTTCACGGGGGAAGAGGTGAATTAAAAGTGGAGACGCGTTTTTAAGTCATCAGTGTGCATTAGAGCACCTGCATTTTCATTTAGTATTCAATAGGCTACTAAGTTTATTGGTTTTCACAAGATTGTTTGTTTCCTATCGAATTGTATTAATTAGCGTAGATACATGTACACATAACACGAACGCAATATCTCTGTCTGTCATGGCTGCACAGTTGCTTAACGATTTCTACATTTCGATGTAAATGAAGTAATTCTGTGTGGAATTCCTTTGATTCATCAGCTCTATCATTCATTTTCATCAGTGGGGCTTTCACTGAATATGAATGAGTGTTCAAGTGAAATTGCTTGTTGGGTGTCGACACAATTCCCGTCTCTACCCGATTGATATTCCTATTCTGTTTTTCATTTCCCCGTAGCATAACTTACCTGGCCTTGGCCACATTTCCTTTTCCTTGCTCACATGCCAGCTTGGATATTGACTTGTTCAAGTGCTTTTAGGTGTGTGATAACGACTTCATTACTATGCACTCAAACACCCTTCACACGTTAGTAGGTACATATGAGGAGAGCAAAAATAAATAGAACGAACCTAATCACATCTTTCTGCAAATTGCACAGAAAGTGTAAATGAGAATTAATGAAATGATAAACAAACGTAATATACTACATTGCTTGCATACTTACTGAAATATATTCTGTATAGAGCTGCATAATAGCAATAGCACTTTCAACATCTTAATCGAAAGCATTGTGAAATATGTTATTCTTAGGCTACAGTGGGTTTTTTTGGTCTTGTGAGCACTTATACTGCCACAGATACAGCTAGAGATGGAATACAAAACGCATAAAAAATTATTATGGATATAGATAAAAATAACTTTTTCTGTTTACTTAAATATAGATAAGTGTAAACTATAAGTGTGTGCATAAGTATTATTACATGAATGAGTAACATAGCACACTAACGTTTTCTGTGTATTTGCGTAACCTACTTAAGGATAGTTGGTCTGTAAATGGTAAAATAATAATAATTATAATATTAAAGGTACTATTAAATACTACGCTAGGTTTTATGAGTGGAGAGAATAATCGAACTGAAAATGAGTCTCATTTTAATGAAATCTTTTCTATTTATGGTAATAATGTCTTTATGACGTTTTCTGTCATAAAAGCTTACATTATTTCAGTATGCTTGAAATATTCTATTAAATCGCTTCTGTAACCAATAATATTTACTACGCTTCATTAATAGAACTCCCTATTGCTTTTTACAACTTGAGTAACCAAAATATAGGCTTTCAATTGTTTATCGTTATCATTCTATTAAGTTCCAATTGGGACAGAGAATTAAATACTAATACTGTAACAATGTCAGGTCTTATTTTTCCAACTGATCTCATATGATAAAGTTGATGACTTAGTTCTATTGAAATATATTTTTGGATTTTAGTGAAAATCTTGTAGCTTCGTATTACCAAAGTATCAGTTATGGAATATAGAAACGTTTCTATAAAATGTGATGGAGTTATTGTGTTTATTTGATGTGGGATGGTTGTTGTCAGAAGTGTCTGCAGTATTAAATGTACAATGCTTTATATGTTTGTCAGAAAGAGAGAATTAGCCATATCAGTAGAGTCTACTGATTGTGAGATAGGTTTAGAAAGTTGACTATTTTTCATAGATGGCTATTTGTACGTAGGTGTGTAATAAAAGTAGTTTAATTTATTCTAGTGAATTACTTCTGGTCCAAGTTATAGTACTGTCTCATGTAGAAGTACGTATACTTGCAGCATTGCGCGACAATCAAACAGTTTTTCGTAGACATTTTAAATAATGCCGATGATGTAATTACAAGATGTAAATAAACTTGCTAGTTAAGTAAATGTCAGTGTTTGTTCAGTGTTAGGATGAGAATGTGTTTGGTGGTAAGATTAAAATATATGTATACTAATGCAAAACAAGTTATAAGGGCTTTAGACTCCTACTTCAGTTTCTAAATAATATCGCTTCAGGGAGAAAGCGGGGAGAAAGTTTAGTTTTTGTTAGTTTTGTTCCCAACTACAGCAATTTACAAGTAGAGCGCATATTTATTGTACAGCAGTATTTGTAAGTGAATTGTACATATAAATGTCAATGTAAGGTAAGTAGAGCAGTAAAGTATGGAAAATAAATTTGACGTCAGTCTGTGTATAGATATCGTTAATGTAGGCATGCATTTGACATGTTTTTGTAAATGAATGTAAAAAATGATATACTATCAATTATACGGTACGTTAGTTAATTAAATTGTCTGTCTTTTGCACAGCACAGTGTACTCCATACATTCCAAAAACTATTTATAGGCACATCGTTCCGTGGGTTTGTTAATTATAAACATTATAGTAATCTTAAGTCGTGTATCTTGTTTAGGGAGTGAGACTGCAGATAAGGTATGATGATGTTAGTTACATAAAATCATTTGCTACGGAGGCGTGATGACGTATTGTCTGCTCATTAAGATATTTTCTCTTATTTGCACTCATCTGAATGAATGTTTACAGATCAAACAAGAGATTTTAGATGTATAAGTGTGTAAATGCAGAACACACTGCGTTGCACAAGTCGAGTGGGAATTAGAAGGAAGAAATGTTTCTTTAGGTATATTCAGTAGAATGCACAGACCACTTATTCTTATTAAGACAGCAAGGTGGTAGGTAGGATTCCTATGGTTCGCTGCCCACACAATACGTATTACATATGCCCTAGCCTTTCCTTTTAGTTAATTAGTTGAAGTGAATACTTCAAATTAGCATTTATTTTCTCCTCCGATGCCTTTCTTTGACAGTCAAATTATTACGCACGCTACTTAAGTCAGTTTGTACGATTTAGGTTACCTACCAAACCAAATTACGATTACTGACGACTCGGCTAATTAAATCAGATCTCATCTTCTATTCCCTAAAATCAATACAAGCCAAGGAGCAGAATATATAGTTTTCCCATAATGACTCCAGCTGGGTTACCCAAAATCTTGGTTCTCTAAGCTAATTATTATGAATCTTTCTAGGTAATACATTTGTTTCAGTCTACTATTAATTTTTGAACAAATCTAAACTAAATACTAGTTTTAACGCACTTGCTAGCAAGAAAAACAATACGTTTAGCAACGTATACTAACACATTTCCGTTTTCTTTGCAAGTAAGACATCAATTGTAAATCTTCTCTCTGAAAGATTCAATGTCATTTACAGTTTGACTGAAATTCTGAGAAACAGATTCGCATTGATTGACATTGGGTTTCCAATCTCACTTAGAAAGATATTAAGGGGAACAAAGAATGGATTTAATAATAGCCTTCTTCGGTTTAATATATTTAGACATAATTTGTGAGTTCCAACCCAAATTGAGGAACTAATTACTTATAGCATAACAGAAGTTGCAACCGTTTCATCTCCAATCTCTCAATCAGCACAATTCCAATCCCATTAACCAAATCATTGACTTTAATATTTGGAAGATGAGAGGTTTCTTGATTTGGTTCTATACTCAATCGTTCAGATGTCACAAAAATCATGCTCGTTCAGCTTCGAAATGATTCCCTGACCTTGTTTTCATATTTAATAATTTGAAGATAAGTGCAGTAGCTGCACAATTAAGTATAAATTGAATGCTTTTTAGCGTCAGCCATTTTAGGGTGCCTTGTTCGTTAACAAATGGATTCACCAACCTGGATTAAAAATAAAGTTGCGTTTGTGTTTGCTTAGGCAAGTAAATGGTTTGCCCAGTGATGTCTAATAAAAAGATCCGTTAGTTGCAGTCAAAAGTCTCATATCGTAGGATATCTGTATTAGGTAAGTAACTAAGTAGAACTTTAAAGCATAAAGTCTCCCTTAGGATTTGAAGGCTGTCTGTATTCTGTATGGACGGATAGTTATTTTAAGTATACTACTAACGTCGTAAGATGTCTAGAGATAAGTAAGTCTGTGTATATACAGAGAGTAGTGGGTCTACTCTGAAGGTCTTGGCAAAGTATTATCAGCCATATTTTAGTAAGAAAGGTAGGATTCAGTAGAGAATACTCTAGTTGAGCTTAGGCAGTTTCTTACTGACTGCTTTAGTCGAAATACGGTTTATGCTCTCTGTTAAGGGCGGTGAGTACGAAGAAAATAATGTTTCTTGTCGTTGCCTTAACTTATCTCTATAGTCATCTGTGTCATTGTCAGTAGCTAAAAGTGTAATATCAAGTCTATTCTCTGAAAAAACTCGGTGAGAGAATCCGTACATTTCTCCAACTTTCTCCATCACTCTCCCACTTACTTCATATCAGCTTAGTGAAGCTCCCTTTCTCAAGAAATTTGTGACATCAGCATAAAATACATTTACTTCGTATAGCTATATATGTGGATGCACCTACATAATAAGTACATAATCTTACTTGTGTAGCTTTCTAGCTTCACGTTCAGCCTAACCTTCGTTTGACTTCATAGTCTTTCCATTCCTAGCCGACTCAGCAATGTATAAAAGGTAATACATTTAATACATATATCACGCTTTCTTTTTCACTTTCTTTTTTCATCTCTTGGTACTTATACCAAATAGGCACACTTATTAGGCTCTCATCAATTATTAATTGCGCAATTTTTCGTGCTTTATGTCCTCCTTACACTCATTTAACTTCTCTGCCTCCTCAAGCACGTATAATCACATTTTGACACGACTTTCAGAACTTGGAAGAAAGGAGCACGTAGTTTAGCATAGTTATTTCACAATGAATGACATTTATTGGAAACGTTTCTTTACCTCTCCTACAAAAATAAGCCGTAATTTTTCAATGGCTTGTAAACCCTTTATGGAGATTATCTCTTCAATTGCGTATCTGAGTGTATTTCCTTCTAAATTCTATTTTGTTTAGAGGAATTTGCACAAATGACGCTAAAAAATGATTATCTTTGAGAAAATTGATTGCAGTTTTTCTAAGATGCTAATATAAAAGCATTGTGACAATGACATACAAAGAAAAGTACAAAGACGTAATCAATATGTGCGTTCATGTGCTTACTAGATTGTTTGTGCTATTGTGCCAAGGTAAAATGTGTAACTCAATGTCTGACTTTATGAAAGAGACGCATTTTACTAGATGTAGTTGTGAGGAAAAGAAGATTTCATTTAATACGGAGATATTTAATTCAGCTTGTTTGTCCTTCTTCTGTGTCTATTTCTGGTCCAGATAGATAAAGTGAAGAGGGAAAGAAATGAGAATTCTCCACCTTGAGAAGAGAACTCGTTATCCTTTGACTTGCCTCTGTGGAAATACGAGTATGAAGGAGGACATGTTAAGTAGCGTTGACTAAAGTTAAGCTTTCTTATTTTCTCCTCCTGTTTCATGCTAATCTCATCATTTCCATGATAATTTTCTTTACGTCGACGCTCCACTTTTATACATAATGAGAGAAACATGGCAGAATTGCAAACACCACGACCACTAGGCTCTATATCCGACTCCTGAGATCAGTTCATATGATGCACTAGATTTTTATAGCTGCCAGGTACCTACAAGTTGTAGTTATTAGTTCAATACACCACCAACTCTGACAAGTCGCTTGAAATGCTTTCCCCACGTAGACCTATCTCCCATATCCTGCTACTTATTTGCATTCGTAATAATACGATATGTGTCATAACGACTCCTCGGAATCAAATACGTCCTCCAGGTTTATGCTTGAAGTGGCCCATTTTACGACTTTTCTTTTTTGACGACTGGAAATTGTGTCAGTTTTATAGGCTCGTAAGTTAATGGGAAACTTGATGAAAACTAAGACTCATTTTTAAGTGTGAAGACAAAGCCAATTTATCAGAGTGTGTTCTATGTGAGCAAGTCCATGAACTTGCCGGTTATTATTCTAAGCGGATTTCATCAATACTCTTAAAATATTCATACCTTTCGTTTTTCACTGTCAATTATCTATACTGCGATTACAAAATTCCCATAATATTTCCAATACAATAACCATTACTCAGTCTTGTTACCAATATTCCTGCACGGTATGTCACCTGATATGTCAAGAGACTACATCATGTCGTGTAAAGTTACCTAACAATATAGAATGACGTATTTACTATTTAGCTTACCGTTCTAAGTACATTAATCTCAAAATATCTCTTGGAATTTGTCAGTGAGACTCGGTTATACTGATTAGTGTGTACCTATAAATATTTTATTGTATACACACTATATGTCACGAAAACTCTATACCAAGCTAACCTATTTATATTTACCGAATGCTATTGCTACCTAAAAAGCTATGTTAACTATAAGCATTTAACTCGTCACTACACTGTGAGGTTATAAGAATATTATCATATATGGCACTTACCAACTAGGCTTTGCTAATAATGATCTCTACAATAATTCTATTTTATATAAAGCATACTGACTTACTGATATTATTATTATTTCACTGAATTTCAACATAAACCTCTACATCTTCAATGAATGTATCATTTAAGACTAATGATATGATTTATTTCCATTTATCGTAGTCAATGATATCTTTTCATAAGTCTAGGTATTATCTGAATTCAGTTTATTCTACAATAGGTACTATAATATAGGTAATATTTAGGTTGGGTACTAGGTACTATATTTTATTAGCATTTAAAAGCAAGATGCTTTCAATAATTTGGAGCAGGATGCCTAATATTGAAAGCCATTAGGAATGCTTTTGAGAATGAGAGTGGAGAGGATAAGTTTATTTCATACGTTCCTTTTTAAATGGAAGAATTGTTGATTTCCCTGGAGAAAGTAGCGCATTATCAAAATCCTTCACCGTTTGACGTATCATTTTGTTTATTGAAAATAATTGGAAGACATAAGTCATGTTCTTGCAGATCTAAAGGAAAATATATGATTAGTGCTAGGGATGTCGATTGAAAGCTATATGCATAAAATGTGATTTGATCTGAGGATTAGAAAAATCTACACAATTGAAAACGTCATATTCAAAGGCTTGCTGTTAAATGATAGGGATAAAAATAAATCCCTTGTACCTGTAGAAGCCATCATTTATAAAAGTGTAGACATGTAGATAAGTATTTCTTGATTCTGCTGTGACTAAATAGTAGTTTGAGAAATGTAGTTGCTAGTTCTTTATATGCGTTTCATCAAGGCTACAATGTAAAGGCTAAATAAAACAACCAGAATATTCTTTTCCTACTAGAATCAAATGTAGAATAATATTACACTAAATCAAATAACAAAGGAATACATCCTCTGTCGCTCGATAGTTGTGAATAGTCGAGATTAGAGTTGTAAAAAGCTAATCTAGCAACGATTACATGCATATATGTACATGTATATGTAGTGATATAAATACAGCAGTTTAGATGCGTTGAAAGAAAAATGTTATTCGATTCTATCGACCTTTGTTTCTAAATAACACGTTGAAAATGTATAAATATAATAAATGTTATTGATAATCTTATTTCATTGCACGTAAACAGATTAGTAAAACTGTATCTCAAATGAAGACATAATTATATGGGAAATAGTAAAATTATGTATTGACTAAGGGTCAATGTTACTAATCATAAGACATAATGTTAATAATCTAGATTTTAAGGGAGAAAATTACTAAAATACTAAAGTTAGGTTGTTTAAACCAATAAATGTTGTCAAACTGATTACGTGTTCGACTAATGTCACTTAAGATTAAGTATAATAATACAATTCTACTGTATATAAGGTAATACACCCTTACTATCGTCTACTACGCCAAATATACTTCGCATAAGACTCATTGACTTTCGTATGATATCATTTTAATAATTTAGATTTAGAACTGTACTATGAACAAAAATGAAATGAATCCTGAAGAAAAGATGTATTATCTTTCAATAGTGAAGATCTCCGGTTAATAGCTAAAGTTAAACACATACTTTGATTGTGTTTCCTCTATTATTGCAATGTATACTTACTGTCACTACTACAAAAAGTATTTTACCTACGAGATGAAAATCCTAAACAATTATACTTGTAATTAACATGTACTACATAATGGAAAGTAAGGCTAATCTTAAAATGGAGTGCATGATATTATGAAATTATATTACCGATGTTACAGTACTGTTATCATTGTTATATGCATACTGAGAATGAGAACAAGAACATTGCGATTATCTGACACAAATGCAAATAATATATTCCGTTCGATAGAGTAATATAAGCAACTCAATGTCATCCTGGTTCTCCTAAATGATGATGTATTTTACAAAGACTTCGTTAATAACAATTGCACTGTAAATCTTTCTGTCCTTTAAAATGAATTACCTTGAATCTGTAGCACCTATCCAAAAAAGTCGCATAAATGTCACTACGTATGTATATTCTATAACCCAATTAGGGATGTACTATACAGAATAGTATGAATAATATGTTTATTTACGTTTTCAGAATTGTTAGGAACGAAATGCAATTCAATGGTTTGCATGTCTATTGTAATCGTAGAATAATTAGGGAGTGATTCGATGAAATTCTGATACCTACAATTAGATATGCTTCCCCGACATTCTAGATGCACTACCTTACAGTTTTGTGCCTCGTATGCTATGTGAACCTGCTCATTATTCTATTCTGGAAAGCAAATCTTTTAAACCAATATTCATCGCGTTTCAGTTTTCCTGTTGCTACTTTCCAACAAGACCCTATATAAAAGAAAAAGCTACAGAAAATAGGCTACTGATGCTGTTTGGAAATAAATACCTACATGCATATTATAAACAGCCAATTAGTAGATGCACTGAACATTTCAAAGGAGTAGTCAAATAAGAAAGTAAAAAGAAAAATTGTAGTGAACGAATACAAAGTGATTATTTAAATATGTATACATATAGTATATATATGTATGTATATGGTATAGGTTAGGAAAGGAGATACTTTTTAGCTCGTACGACAACCTACGCAATTATCCCATATCTATAAAGAGTAAAAGGAACGCACGGTTAAAATATCTATAAAAACAGTAAAGTCTGGGATCCACGCTGGATCATTAGGTAGACAAATATGAACAAGACATTATTCCCTGCACTATGAACATTGCACTATCATTATTATCATATTACACTATTGTTGACTACTTATATAAGCATAGTCGTTTAGCAAAAGTTTCATATGTACATAAGTAGAATTTAGAATGAGATTGTTATTAGAAGCAGCGAGATTTGGAGACGTGAATACTTCTACTAATGAGCTGTATTTCTATTGTAGCAGTATAGTAGTGCGTAATGTTTTTGTACAGGCAACCTTAGCTCTATACTGATTCAAATGCCGGTTGACTACTCAACGGTTCCAAATTCACTGACAGGGTTTTACTGATATCACACCAACTCAACTCCTTTCGTTGGTAGCGTTCACACATATAATGTAACGTTTCTTCAATTCAATTGGAAGTTGGGTGGCTAAAATGTAATCTGTGTAAATAGCATTCAATCAAATTTCTATCCCCAATCACATGCTCGAGTATTTAATTGTATATAGGAAATGTATTCACTGTAGAAATATGTACTACACACATAATAAATTGATGACATGGTTTTCTTTCTAACATAAGATCAAGGACAAAATATATAATTATTATCTATCGTAAAGTAAGTATGCTAATGTAATGTGCATAGATAGCTTAGAGTTCTAGATACAGATATATGGTACTTAGATTTCAGAGTGATGATTATAGCTATTAAGTAATTGTTAATTGTATCATTTACATGTAAACTTGTTCTTAATTAATTATAGTAATTGTGGGACTCCTGTGTGGTTGCTGATTTGCCTAATAAATGTTCTGTTTACATTCATTACAACCATACTGTAAGGATAATTTCTGTTCAGTAAAATTGCTTCAATTAGTGCCAGTAAACGTATTCTATTTATGATGTTGTATGTCGAGCTAATATTATACCACAATATAACAAAGAATCAATTGAATAATAAAAACAATACCAGTTGCGTTTCGGAGGATTATTCAAGTGTGAAAGTAAAATTGACAGTAAATTATGTATTGTTACTAATAATGAATATCTATGTAATCTACGAGACGACAAAAGTATCAGAAGGCAATATGTATTCTTGAAATAGCTGTCTTCTTCCTGAACCGTATTTATTAAGCACAGTCAAACACAAGTTTACCTAAACAACTAGAAATAACTATTAAGAAATACCTTATTAATCTAATATCATAATGACGGAATGTAATGCGACATGAGTATCTCAGTACATAGTATTAATTCGATCGAGTCTGTAGAATTCGAGTGATTTGGTTTTATGTAATTGTATGACGCGGCGGAAATAACATGAGTAAAAAATTATTTGAATATGTACTAACGTTTTTGCCATTTATTGTACTATTGGCATTGTGTTTTAACTCATGAAAAGCTCATCCAAATGAAAATATTTATTACTTTTATATAAAAATACATCTTCCTGCACTTAACAATTAGCATTGGATAACAATAAACACCATCATGAAATGTTAAATGAATTAAAAAGATAGTTTAACTAGGCAGAATACGTAATAGTTATCTGCTTCTTGCTAATAGTCTATGCTTTCAAATGAAAGAATGATTTGAAAAAAACAAAATTATTGACCATTGACAATTAGCTAATGGAAATGGAAATTTTCAATAAACAATACCAAAATATGTTCATGTGATTTTCTTTGACCTTCTTTAGTTTTGGTGGCAGGAGAAAACAACATGCCAATTTTCAGACGTTTCGTATTTTAAGACAGTACAGTTGTTAGTCCAAGTATAGAGTAGAGACGATTTTTTGTCCCTCAAACCAGTTCACCGCAAGCAGTGATGGTAATCTTCTCAGACGTTTTTCCAGATTTTGAACCGAATTTCTATTGATATTAGAGAAAAAATCTTAAAGAATGATACATATGCATTACGATTTTAAGAGATGTAAGATGTTACTAGCTAACCTCAATTTTCTTTAAGATATCCAATCCAGACACTATGAGGCCAAATACACAATGCTTTCCATCCAACCTATGAAGCGTATTGGATAGGATAAATTATTATTATTTGGTTTTATACAGAGTAATGGTTTCAGATAGAGTCACATGTCCCAAGATAATTTAGTCCGTACCAGTTTGTTGGTTGAAATGTAATAAAAAATTGAGATCCATTCGTATTCGGCCCTGAATTTGCCATTGACAGCGTTCCAGGAGCTGAATGTCTCAAAATTGTATTTTCATCGGCAAACTTCCCTCCGTAAATACTCTTTCCACCCGTGCCATCATTGTTAGTAAAATCTCCAGCTTGAGCCATCTAAGTGCATAGTGCATACCAAACATTAATGTAACACTTTTCAAATGATCCTAATACTTTTCTGTGGCTTAGGTATTAAAAACTAGGGAATAAATTAAGACTTACGAATCCTGGTATAATTCTATGAAATATAGACCCTTGATATCCAAAGCCTTTTTCGTGGGTGCAGAGGCATCGGAAATTTTCAGCAGTAATCGGAACAATGTCAGTTCGCAAAACAAAAGCCATTCTTCCTACTGTCGACTTGCCAATCTTAATGTCTAAATACACTTGTGGATTTTTAGGCTTACGTGCGTTAGGTCCAGGAACGATTTCCTATTCAACAAATACGATAATGCAATTCATATACATTAACATATTTGATTAAAAAATATTTGCACAGAATACTGATGAATACCTTTCCGGCAGATATGTCAGCTCCTGTACCACCTTCTCCATTTTCAGCTTTATCTTCTTCTGTGTCTTTTTCAACTCCCAATGTTTCTCCGGCATGTTTCGTCAGCCATGAATCTTCTTGCCATATTGGTCGTGTAGAAAAATCTTTTATTTTCATGGGTCGTGCCATATTAACTCGAATAGTCCTTCCAAACAGTTCTGAATCATTCTAAAATACATAAAAATTTATTTTTTATCATATCAATATCTGTTCCAATAAAATAATATTAGCTCTTCATACAAAAAGATTCTACGATTCTACTTATTACTGCATGGCTATAGACTAGGACTAGAACATACTGGGTAAATTTGACATCGATTCGGCTTTAATTAACTAGCTTGTCTACTGTCTACTCCTGCCTGCCATGATCTAGGCTCAGGCTGAACATAATATTTACGTTCAAAATCAAGCATTGGCTTTGACCATAATAGACAGAAAGATATGGGGTAATTTCTCTGTTGACCATATATAAATATAGACAGATCGGGTATGGAATAAATATGTAGTTAGTAAGTCCGGTCCCGTTTTTCGTTACTTTACTTTACACAACCCGTGACAGTATACATTACATCCTGTTGGTACACTGTCTGTCTGTACACTTGTCAGTATATATGTCACCCGGCGAACTGGATTTGAGTGGAGGCCGAGTTTGTGACCCGTACCCAGTTGCCGGTATACTCAGATAAGGACTAGGGACCAATCAACTTCATCTTCAAAAAACTTACCATATTGTCTATGGCAGAAGCAGCATCTTCCGCTAGTTCGAATTCTACGAACGAAAATCCTCTATGCTTTTGTGTTTCATAATCCAGAGGCATTTGTACATCGTTAATATCCCCAAAAGGAATGAATGCAGCTTTTATTACGTCAACATCAACTTCTTCTGCAAGACCCCCTATTTGAAATTTTTAAAACAATATAATTTATAATACATGAATTACATTATTTATCATACATCAATTTTTTGAGACATTTAACGAAAAATCAAAATAGAATTGTTTCGTTGCATCTATTTAGAGAATTTACTGTAAATGCATAAGCTGAAAGAGGTCTTACCGACATAAACTGTCCTCTTTAAAGATTGTGGTGTTGACATTATTTTGTACTGATGAAAACGTCAAGATGACAAATGAAAACCAAAATATCAACGAATGAATAAAATAATTTTAAATCACAAAACAACAAATACCGAACCTGAAGAAGTACGATTATTTAGTTTTACCGCACTTTGATTGGTCAATCCTTGACTAAATACCCGGTACAATACTTTGCATTTGATTGGAACATGTTCTTTGCGAGGAGAGTGAGGTCCTGAAACACGCTGTACTGTTCGGCTTTCATTTCGAATAGAAGTAGTGTGAAGTGTGATGTGATCTTTATAAACAGCAAGTCGTTTTTCAGTGAGATTTTCAGTGTTCATTGGTATTCTTGAAATTGTAGCTGACATTCAACATTAGCGACTCAACTTCCGGTTATCGTTAACTTACCTACAACTACAACGTTGAATGTGAATTCATTTTTAAAGGTGCTAGGCCTTACATAACTTATCGGTATACCTACCTACCAATTTTTATGATTGATAAAAAAGTGACAACAAACAGACACTGTCAACTCTGTTTGTTGTCACTTGACAGTATACAAAATTGAGAATTCAAATTTAAAAAAATTCAAATTTAAAAAAATCGTTTGTACAATAATATTTTTGTTATTAGAGCCTGCAGTCGCTGGGAAGATTTAATTTCGGAAGAACATCCATTATTTCATTGTCATTCCTGATAAAATTAGATAATCAAGATGCCAGATGTGAAAAGTAAAGGAGAAAACCTGGATTTGTTTTATGGACTTAGCGCAGCAGATCAAATTCAGCGTCAGAGATCAGGAATGTCGCTACTAAATCATCTCTGTACTTTAAGCCGGAATGATAAGGTAATTTTGAAATTAATTTCAAGTGTTTTTCATTGTAAAGTTTCTGTAATTATTTTATTTCAGGAAGCATTTTCGAGAGAATCTGAATATACAGTTAAAAGGTTGATTCGAGCCCATTCATCGTCTAATTTGCAAACTCGAGGATATATGTTTACAGCTTTTGCAGCCATTCTTCGGGTTTGTAATGGTATTGAAAATGAATTAGTTGTTGATCTTATTGAAAAGAGCTTAGCCGTGGAAGAACAAGACACAAAATCGGTAAGGATTACTTTCCAGAACTTTATTTGTAACTTTGTAGAATTTAGTTTAGTCAATGTTTTGTGTATTTGTTTATTATTAATCCATTTGATCATGTAAAGTTAAATAATAATGTTTTAAAACTATTGAAACGTTTTTAGATGAGGATAAATAAGCGACTGGCTTCCATTTTGACTTGCGGAGCATTATTACATAGTCGTAATATTAAGGATTTCACTAAAGAAATCCTTGAAGATTTAGTCCAGCGAATATCACAAAATGCAGCATCAAAACCAGTATTCATGGAATATGCGACTCCCTTTTTGGTTGAATTAGTTGAAAAGGTTCGTGGCCAAGTCAAGCAGAAGAAGCAAGATAAATTGTTTAGTAAAATCATTCTTCCAGCAATGGCACCATTTGTAGAAAAGGTGAAACTGCCACAAAATAACTTCATTCACCTTAGAATTGCGCTGGCCATGAACTCGGCCAAAATTGAAGGTTTCGAAGATTTTCTCCTTGATCAGAATACAGTAGTTAAAACAATCATGGTAAACCTTTATAATAACTGAAACTGAATGTGTTATTATTCTTTAATAGTGTTATATTGTAGTGTCTATTTCGTCTGTCTTAGTTTCAGTTACCTTCAGTAATTATTTTCAAATTTTTCAGGCAAATGACTTGTTAGGAGAGAAGGAGTTGCAGCAACTGTTCGAATATTACAGCAGTAGTGATCCTGCTACAATCGACGGTTTCTGGGATTTGTTTACTGAAAGCTTGAGTTCCTCACACTTTGGCCACCTATGTGGTTTGATTGAAGCCTGTAGTAAAAACTTTTCTATTACAGCTGCTTTAAATGAAAAAGTACTTAATTCGTTGTATTATACCATAAAATCCATTAAAATGAAGGAGCATAAATCTAAAGCTGTTTCTACAATGACAACAATAATAAAATGGCTTGGCTCATCTCCGTATTTGGTGCAAAGTCCAGGTATGTAGTGCCATTACATAATTGACAATATATTATAGACGTATAGTTTTGCTAGGATTAAAAATTCCAACTACCCAATATCTTATAAAACATTTTATTTTTTGTTTCAGGCGACAGAATACTTGCCATTCAAAAGTTATTTTCTGGAGATCAGCATGTTTTACAACAGTACAAGGAATTAGCTATACCACTCAAACACCTCACAGTGACATTAAATGAGTCTGAGCTTTCTGAATTGACTACTCTGTGTTTGAAATTGATTGATGGTGACAAAGTTTCAACTAGACTTTGTATTACAATCGTCAACTATTTAGCGAAAATTGCACAAAGTGCAAAAATTTCTACAACTTCCAGATCTGAAATCGTAAAGCGAATCGTTACAGTAGGAAAAGCCAGGGCTGTTGTGGAAGAAAACAATGAAACTGACGATGCTGTTCCTCAAGAACACCCGGAAAAGGAAAATGATGACGTCGACGATATGTTATTAAAATGTAGAGTGGGTGCCTTCCGCTCTATTCTAAGTGCCACGTTTAATCCCGACTTTATGGAAGAGATTCTAAAAAATCCCGAAATATTGGATGAACTGAAACCAAAAGAAATAAGTCACGAAGTAAGTTTATTTGGCTACCAATTAATTACCACACTATTCTCTATAATTGGTTGCGCATATATTTTACCAGATTAAAATTATATAAGCGTCATAACATACTGGTTGCACATTTTCAGTTGTAAAAATATACATTGTTTATAATGATTTCCTTATTTTTTAGTATAAAGAAGCAGTGAAGAAAGCTCGAAAGCTCTTAAAATTGGGGAAAAAAGATCCTCATCTATACTATGTGATTGGGACTTACACACTGTACCTTTACCTAGATGCTGCTGCAGCTCTTCCTGTTATAGATGTAAAATTGATATAATTCTATTTCTTGATAGTTTATTTTCTTTGAAATCATATTGTTATTTTTAAGTTTTATATGGTTTTTCTACAAATTATTTGATTGGGTGGGGATATTTTATTATTAGGAACTGACGGAGTTATGTGCAAATAGAAAGAATCCGGAAGATAGTAAAGAGGCTGCAGAAATAATTGTTAAACTGGTTTTATCCAAAATATTGCACGAACAACAGCCTATGATAAATTACCAACAATTGTTTAATCGTCTAATGGCGAAAAATCTTCTTACTGACGATTTAATAAAGTCTATAGCCGATGCAATTGATGTAAGTACAGAAGATTCGGACAGTGAAGATGAGGATGAAGATTCAGATAGTGATGCAGAGGGCCTTGAGGATGGCAAAGGAGAAAGTGATGAAAATGCCGAGGAGGAAGAGGAGTCCGACGAGGAAACTGAAACGAACAGTGTTATTAAAATTGATCGTCCCGCAAACGCTGATGAGGTTTGCATTCTATATTAACTACACTGTATCGAATCATTTAAAACCATAAAAGGTCAATTTTAACATTTTAATGACAATTAAAATTGTTTAGGATTCTGATGCTTCGATGGATTTAGATGATGCTCCAGAAGAAGATTTACAAAGGCTAGATAACATTCTCAGCATGGCTGCAAAGAAAAGATCAAATAAAGAAGGTGACAAGGAATTACAATACACAATGAGAGTTAAAAGAATCCTGAAGTCAGTCGTAAAACGAAAAAAAAGTACACCATTGGGAGAGACGCTTATGAAAAAGATTAAATTAGTATGAAATATGCTTTAGAGTAAATTCATATTTTGTGCGCAAATTTTATAAAATGTCTAAAATGAAATACTGTACGATGGGAATTTAATATTATAACGGATATATTTAATATATAAACTAATATAAAGTGAGTGTATATTAGGTGTAGGTTCTTTATTAAACTCAACAAAAATGTTCATAATTTACAAAATATATGTATTGTATTGTTGTAATTTAGTTATGACTCTGACTTCCCTTACATTCTTTTCCAACATTTTAGGGACTAACGAAATGCAATTTTAAGTGTAAATGTGAGATTTTTCAAAATAATTTGTTATTCTACTCTGTGACTGTATTACGTATTCTATTCTCTTCCCAATCATTGTACATATAATGTTGTAAAATAACACATAAGAAATGTACTAGATACGTAGATAATAACTTTCTATTTTCTTGAGTTGTTAATTTTAGTGACTAGATTATTTTAAATGGACAAACAA
>JABASH010002765.1:0-18851 GCA_019776445.1 Tomocerus maximus | reverse complement strand
TTTTAAATTTCAAACAAAAAAACAAAAAATTAAAAAACCCTAAGTAGGTATCGATGCCTGTACCTCTAATTACTGTCGGACTCAATGCGCCCTACGCTATAACTGCGCTTGCTTTGGGAAAGCTAACATTAGCTGTTATTGAAGAATAGTAGGTGTGTACATGCCCGTTCTTATTGGTAATAGTAATATAATTTATATTGCCTATTATTTACAATGCTATAATATAGCTTTGTAATAGTTAAGAATTTGTCACTGAAATAAACTAAATTCAATCATGAAAATCTTCAGAATGAAGAAAAATTATTTTTGAATAAAATAATTAACCACTGTAACTCAGTCTTCTTTTACTGTCTTAATAAGAAATCATTTATTTGCTAGCTATCCAGATTTCGTTTCTTCATCAGGCTCAATATAAAAGAGATCCTTTATCTTAACAATACTTTTTTTATCGGGAGACAATCGAGGCAGCAAACTGCCCTCGGAATTTTCAATTCCCTATAATAAGCGTTTACCCTGACTCTCAAAACCTCTAGGAAGGCACATCTCATAGAACCTGAAATTTTTGGGCATAGGTGTAATTGTAATTGTAATTGTAATTTATTGTCAGCTTCCATATGAACATAGGTATTTGCACTGACAATTGGTCATCATTATTACAGAAATGTGTAAATTACAAATCGGTAGAGAATTCTTCGAAGCTACTCTGTTTTACTACATTATACAATGTTGACTGTAGAACATTATATTATTTATAATAAAAGATAATCAAGTCAATAATTTGTGTTTGTGCATGATAATTTGAGTACACTGACCAAAGGAACAAACAAACTCGCGAAATCGTTCATTCGACTCAAATGCAAATATAGATTAAGGTTCTTGCTCTTGTGTGGAGGTTGACTATGCATTTTCGGTCTTCGCTCTTCTCTGAGTATCCAACTGTGTCACAAAAGAAGCGGAGTGCGAATAATTATTCAACGATTTTTGTAAAATGGAATTTCGGGAAAAAATGGAAATGGATTGTCGGAATAAATTGCCACTTCCGAAACCGAGAGAATCAACTGCCATCCGAGAATTTCGACCTCAAACGTTACCCAGAAGAACTCTCACTTTTGAACCAGAGCCCCAAAACCGACAGATTCAAGAGTTTATTGCTCCGGTAGCTATTCCGAGGACAACCCAGACCACAAACTCCTTCTCCGAATACAATCATTCTTACATCTCCGGTTAGAATTTCATTTCAGTAATCCAGAAAAAACTTAGTGTTATAAGATTTTGATTCCAATTCTGGTACAAAAATGCAAAAATTCTAGCTAACTTTTGCAAATAAACGCTAAATAAATTTCTTAAAAATGCAGTGTAGACTAAACCAAGTAAATAATTCGATTTGAATGATTTCAGATGCCCATAGGTCAGATTTACCTTTCCACCAACCTTCAACTTCAAAGGACGACCCGGAAGTAAATAACTCTAGAAAACAAAATCCATTTGGACTTTCTGTAAATTCCCTGGCTTTGAGGAAGAGGAAGGGTCACAATGCCTTCAAGAGTTCTTGTCGAGAGCAGACAAATAAAAAAATCCAGTTAGCCAAAGAATGTGAACAGGAATACGTTGCCAATTCTCTCATTCCAAGATGCAATATTTTGTAACCTAATAACATATTTATTATCTAAAAAAAACTAGTTCGAATAAAACATAAAATTTATTAGTCAGTACAATAAAATAATCAAAAATCATAAATTATTTTGGGCACTAAGAGGGATTATTTTAGTCGATTCCATTTTCATCGTCTGCATTTTCTTGCGGTCCTTGGTGTTCAGGAACGGCTGCTTCTTCTTTTGGTTGCTCAACCGACTCTTCTTCAACTGTTTTTCTTTTATTTTCTTCAGCAACTCCTTCGTCCCCAACGGAACAATATAGCTACCTTATCGGAAAAGGACTCCAGACCTTTTTCAGCAATTTCCTGCCGACATTTAAATCAAAATCCCAAATAATTATACTAAATTATGAAATAATAATAATTTATAAATACCGCATCCAATTGGATGTAAAATTCCTTTTGGGTTTGCAAAACGGGATCGTGCATGGCTTCAAAAACCAAATCAAAGTCCCTCCCTCCAGAATAGTCGGGCAGAGGGACGGCGATTCCCGTTTCTATTTCTTTCAACCGTGCAGACTCGATTTGCTTTGCCCTGTCCTCTTCCAACTTCCTTTTCTCCACCAAAACCTTTTTATTCCCATTTGGGTTTAGTTCATCTGAATTAATATTCCTTGATGTAACAATTAATTTTGAAACCTTTTCCTTGTCGCGTTTACGAAGTCGACATTCTCGGTGCCTTTGTTCCAGAAATTTCTCTCTTCGAGTCTCTCTTTCAAAAACCGTAGCCAAAAGTGCCCTGATATTATTAAATTAACATTTCAATATTCAATCAATGCAAGGAAAATCTGCGACAATAAAACCCTCCGAAACCGGGAACCATTTTAAAAAGTAAATTCGCGGCCATAACGAAATAATTGCTTTTTGTCCAAAAACATTCAAAATTCAAAATATTGTACATTTTAATATAATTTACAAGTATTTTTCGTCTCATTTCGTCCCAGAATTTCCACGATTACAGGCTTTATATTAAATATTTTCACCGATCGTTTTTGTTGAATGTCGTCATATACTCTGCTGGTTTCAACAGACGAATCTTCCCCTTATTTTGTTCCAACAGCAACGAATTTCCCGGTATCCGAAGGCCACAAACATGTCAGTTGCTCCCGGGTTATCTGTCAACAAATAAAATGTCAATAATAATGTTTGAATACAAAATTGATTTTAGAAAAAAAATGTCAAACCCTGGTGGTTAGATAGGGATGTGCAGGATGCTTGATCAAGTCCCAGAAATCGACATGCCCATCCAGTCTAGAGGCCACGATAACTGAGGGACGAGTCGGGATCCAATGAGCATAAGTGTAATGACCTCTCTGCTCTCAAAAACAATTTTTGAATATCAAAATAAATCCATTTCTGACTGAGTAACCTCGGACCCTCGAAATATTCCAAACTGCCCGGGAGCCTGGGAATTCTTCTCTCCGCGAAGAATTTCTCCCTGCCTTCCCTGGAGTTACATTCCCGGGAGTTACATTCCCGAGAGTTACATTCCCGAGAATACAGACCTGCCTTCCCAGGTTCCAGGACAATTCGAGTGCCCGATTTACCTGAGAGGCAGTCCACATAATCGACGACTCTCGACAATCTTCGGTGAAAACTCTTAAACAATCTTGACCCACTGAAAGGATATTTTTTATAAACATGGGATTCCGATGCAGAGTTCTCACGCGACCTCGGTGTCCTTTAAAGCAATGAATTAGTCTTTCATTCGCAGATTTGCCTTTCCGCATCATCAACATTATCTGACCTGCAAATACAAAAGTCAATATTAAATTAAATCTGAATCATTTAAGTGCTAAATAAATTAAGAAAGTATTTTAAGACCTCCTTCGCATCCCGCCACAAATTTTGTTGGTAGTGTGTGGTCGTACTCTAAAACTGAACAAGGAAGAGAATAATCTTCACGGCAGCTGCCCTTTTCGGGGTCCAACCAAGTTTCATCCAATCGTTGATCTGCATAACGTTCGTCCCACCAAATAACCTAGATTTAAAAACATTATAGTTCCGCAAAAATGTTTTCTATTTTTAATAATCAAAAATCTTTTTTATATTAAAAAGTGCTTAGTAGTTTTTTTTAATTCTCACTCGTCCATCCAATCCAGCTGAAAAGAATTCTGAGCCTGTTTTGCTATTTGTCCAGGAGGCTGTGGTGCAAACATTGTCATGGCCGACTTCAATGTCCGAAATCATCTGAGGCCAAGGCCCGACACGATTGTCCCAAGTTCCCACCTAATTAATAAAAAAATAATTTAAGGTGATTAAAAAACAAATTCCGTTTTTGGCTCCAAAATTGTAATTTTTAGCGTACGGATCCATTGAACATGGCGCCAATTATGCTGTGAGGATTTTTTGGATGGTAGTGGATCTCCTGGAGAGGACTCGGTGGAGTTATCTTGGATTCAGGATGACTTGGAATTTCCACGTCAAAAAAGTAGGCTTCAGTGGATTTGCTGCGAAGTGCGGGATCGAAGTCGTAGGGCGAGTAGGCCACGCCCATGCGTCCGAAGTCATTAGCCCAACAAATGTGCTTCACTGCCCGTTCTGTTGATGACGGGTCCAGAAAGTCACAAATGACATGAGCATACGGGTGTTTTCGTTTGTCCGCCGGGTATTTCCACTTTTCTTTGTAGTAATCCGCGTACATGTGCATCGCGTTGTTGTGCTTCACAAGCTCCTCCACATTCTGAAATTAAATTAGTCAGCAGTCGAATCGTTGGCAGTAAAGGCGAAAAATGTTTCAAAAAATTACATCCGTCAAGACGGGCATCACATTCTGGAATGCCTCGTCCTTCTCCAGTTTCTTTCGCGCTCGAACGAGAATGTCGGGTTCTTTGACATTGATGTCTTTTGCCCATCCTCCTTCAGTGTGATGGTAGTTCCACTTTCTCCACACCGGACGATTACTGTTCATCTGAAAATACCCGACTTAATATTTTTAAAAACCACACCCTTTTCCAAAAATATTTAATAATATTTATAAAGCAAAAGCATATATGCTTTTTCGCTACACGTTTTTCAATGTATTTTCGAATTGTCTAGACTTAAATTTTACATTTTCAGTGTTTTTGATTTGCAAATTTTTAAATTTCTAATGTATTTTGAATTTCAACTGCTTTTTGAATTTTACATTTTTAACATTTTTAAAATTTCCTACGTGTTTTGAATTTTCAATGTGTTTTAGAATTTTGTATTTTAAGCGTATCTTGCAATTTGGGGATTTTACATTTTCAGTGTTTTTTGAAGTTTGCATTTTACGCGTATTTTTGAATTTGCAACGTATTTTTGATATTCGTGTTTTCAATTTATTGTTTCAAAATCTTGTAGCTTCTTTATAATGTATTGGAAATGGAAAACGGGTCGAGAATGAAGAAAATAAATTTTAGGAAATAAATTACGGATGTATTTTTAACTGCGGGAATAGCCTGGACACTTTTATCGACGGTTGTCTTTTGGCGACCCCGACGTCGATTATGTGGCAGAGGTTTGATGTTATTGACCACTTTAGCATGATCTTCTGTAAATTGAGGCTGGCGTCTGAGGTCGTATCTGCAATGAATAGAATACGGAAATGTATTCGGATCCGGGAAGATTGGCCAAGTCGGCATATTGTCCATTCTGGGCTCCAAAATATCGCCAGGGAATTGAAAAATAAAAAATTAGAATAAAATGGCTGGGACTTGCCATTTCATTCCACCTGATATCGATTCAACGGGGAACTAGCTACTTAATTCTGCACTGTCTTCAACTTGTAAAAAGTGCATCATTCGTGTCATCACGTAAAGATGTGTACCCTGATATTGATCAAACATTCTGTCGTCCAATTTTATAATTGCAGGATACTGCAGGTTCGAGGAACACAAAAATAAAAACAATATTGTTGTAATATTAAAATATATTAATGTCCTTGCTCAAATAGCAATAAAGATGGCACCAAAAAGGACTGATTTTTTATTTAAAAAGCATAAAAAAGCAAAAAATGTCCAATTTGGTTCCCTGTTCGTGATCGTGTGTCTTTCAGTCTTACTGAGTGTCTCTAATCTATACAATAAAATAGTTTTGAATAATTTCGTCTGAAATTATTTCCAACATGTTCCGTTTTACTAAAAAGGAATTGCCCCTCAGATTTGAAATACTTGAAATGGACAAGAGAAAATAAACAAAAATATTCAGGAATAAGTAAGCACCTACTATCCTTTCGCCATTCTAATTCTAATAAATAAACGTTGGGAGTTACTAGTTTTTAAAATGGCACGATGTTTTAATTTTGTTTTTTGAGATTTATATTTACAAAAAAGGTAGAACGGTTTTTCAAAAACTTTTCATTTTTTAATCGTTTTAAAGCTTATTTTGGTAGATATAGAAAATATAAAACACTCACCGTATTGTTTCCACGTTGACGAAATGAAATATCCAAAAGATGAAAGCAAAATAATCCAAAATCTTGTATAATCAATAACACAAACACAAATTATTCATTCCTCGAGTGCTTTAACTAAATAAATTGCAACCCTATAATACCATGCATGCAGCTAAATATATTTCATATTACGTTACTGCATATTAAGAAACCTTATCGTCATCGTCCCAGCTGGGACAAGTCATGTATTATCACTTTTTTGAGTTTCTTAATTATTCCGTGCCTTAAATATACCCAAAATTACCTCAATTTAAATTTATAAAGATACATTCTTAACAAACACAAAAATCCCCGAGGTTATTGGCATCTGCTCTGAGCTATATAGGAAAGTAGTCAAAAAATCCCAATTGGGACATGTCATGTATTCTATGTACCCAATCTCAGCTATTTTAATTTACTATATTGCAGTAATTAATTTTAATAAAAATTTATAATTTCAGGCGAAACTATTCGGGAAATAAATTTATTCTTTTGACTTAATGAAGAAAGATATATTTTTTATTTTTATTACATTTGGTTTTTAATTTCACCCGATCCCATAAAGTTATTAACCCTGGAATACAGAACATATGAGACCAACAGTATTACATGACTAGTTCCAATTGGGATTATCGTTTCGACACACGCCATTGTCTATCTTCACGTCATATATTCGGTTCACACTGTTCACAGTGGTTCTGAAATTTAAAAAAACGAAAATGCAATCGTGACTACCACGATTGGACTTCCGCCATCTTTTATTTAGTACTACTATTGTACTATCAGCATAATATAAATTAAATTAACTGTTTAAATTACCCCATTAATTTTAACGACTTTTTTTAAAAAATATTTTTGTGTAGTAATAGTTGAAATAAATTAAATTACGCCTATTAACAATTTTCACTTGCATTATTCCTAATTTTTATGATGTTTTCATTTCTATCGGCCAATTTTGCCGTTATTTTCATCCCAAGATTGTTTTCATCACTATTACTTGAAATGGTCTCAGTTGGGATTATTTTATTTCGACCTAATGTGCAATCCCACTGGAACTGGAACTAGTCGTGTATTACTAGTCACCTATTTTCTGACTTCGTAATTTTTTCATACCTGAAATGTGCACTAAATTATTTGAATTAATTCATATAAGGAAAGAGAGGGTTTTTTGACAAATACAAAAATAATAATAATAATAATCCATATCTGCTCTGAGCCAGGGGAAAGCAAAGTCAGAAAATCCCAATTTGGGAATAGTCGTGTATTCTAGGGTTAAAATATAAATAAAAAATCGTATTAAATTAAAAATGTAAATATTTATTGTAGCAAATTGTTAATCTCTCTCAATTTTATCATGGTTGGTTTGTATTTTGTATCTATATGTTCTGTCTGATAATAAATAAAATAAATTATGTAGTAATTATTATACCTTTCCTGCGGGCCACGTTTTTCATCGTCCGTCTTGGGTTTCAGTTCTCTCATTTTCAGAGTTTTTAATATTCTCCAAAGTGCCATGACGAGGTTTCCTTTATTTCAACAGTTTTGTCAAAAATAAACTAAAACTCTGTGAATTTGTATGTCTGGATCGATTCACGTATTTATATTAAATATTTAAATATATCAAACAATTTATTTTTACGATTTCATTATTAAATTGAAATATATGCAAAAATGCAATAAAGTTTTATTGCATTTTTATAAGTCTTTCGGATTAAAAAGTGTAGGTAGGTCAGGCAGGATAGAAATGTAGTAAATGGATTGGGTGATATGATTGTGTACTTTTAGATGCAATTATTAGAGTCGTCTTATTAGTGTGAGTGTAAGGAGGAACCACAAGGAAATGATTTCAGAATGCATTTAGACATCTCGTTCGTGTGGTCATGTCAAATGTCGTGAGTGAATGGCTTCGTTTCCACTCCGCCTCCGACTCAAGAAACTCAATTTGGATGCATGTAAGTTGAGTCACAAATCTCACCAACTCCATCCATACATTCCCAAAGAATTCGACTTTCCACCTTTCCGACATTTTCACCGATTTGCCAAATGTGGCTGTTTATTTATTCATGTTTTTTCATAGGGAAACAATCACGGCAGCAAACTGCTCTCGGAATTTTTTCTTTCTCATGTGCAAAGAATTCAAAATCTAATTTGGGAAAATAAAAAAGGCTCCTTTTAAAATTTATTTTATTTTTTCTATTTATAAATTAGTAAAAAATGCAAAAAGCATCTTTTTTCATTCGAATCAGCAGTTGTCAATTACCAAAACTTGGTTTCCCATTTAAAATACACAAATATATTTTGAGTAGAATTAAACAAAGAAAATTTTCCAAATGGTTGACATTTGCTGTTTTCGGTGTTTTGGGAGTGGAGGAAAGGAACGTGAGTGTTTCTCGGGATTGTGTGTTGGTTTATTGCAGGTTCTATTTTCTTGGTCTAATTGGCCGTTTGAACGTTGAACCTGGGCTGGGAGTCGGGTGAGTGAGTGACGCATTAAATTAGAGTCCCTCGCCGACTCGACGGCTGTTGAGCACGGAAGGACTCTTGTCTAATGGACAGAGTTGGTTGACAAAAGTTGACTTCACACGAAACCGAAACTCCGGGAACAAATACTTGCACGTATTATTATTCTGTTATGAATCAAGTCTGTCTTTTGTCTTATCGCCCGACAAAGAAAGAAACTCCCAGGTACAAGTTAACAGATGTCAGACTCCCAGGACTCGTGTCTCCTAGATTATATTATTACTTCTCTGAAATACTATTCCACCAGGGCCGCAACCAGGGAACCCAATGGCGCACTTTCCCCCGAAATCAAATATTTTCTGAAAATAATATTAATTATTAAAAATTACCTGCATGTGAGTAAGCTCTGTCTGGCAGTCTGGGTCAAAAGTTTTTAATAAGCATATTCTTCTCTACCGACCCTGCATGATTGTCTTCAGCTGTTACCTGTTTATTATTATTGCTTAAAATTGCTGAATTTAAAAATAAATATATTTTTCTTGAATTTGGGGGTTTATTCCCTAAAGCCCCCTTTATACGCCCGCGTATTTCACAACTGAGATGAGTTTCTTTATAATATTTAGTTTGAGAAATTGACCCTGACATAGATTTTCCCGAAATTGCCAATTTATTTGTCATCATTAGAAACTGTCCAATTGACTATGATTTACTTCGGCGGAGAAAATACAGATTTATGAATTTACTTCCGTTTCTGTCAAAATAGTAAATGTTGACTACAAAAACATGCATTCTTATGCTGCATGTGGTATAACAAGTCTGAACACGTTTATGGGTCATGGCCACGGTTTCCATTTATTATAAAAATTATTCATTATCTATTTAGTATCAACAAAAATAGTTGGTAAAAGCCATAGAATGTGAATATTTTAGTAATTTAAATAATATTATAGTTTTGGTTAGAAATGCTGAATTTTTGAAATAATTATGAAACTTGCTGGGACACGCAACTTTTTCCCAATTCGTGGGCGTGTCGATGTCATTATGTCAATGGCTTTAATAGTCTGCTGCCCTGCCACTCTTAATGTCCAAACTTTATCTTTTATGACCCTTATGAACAAAACTTTGACTATCATTTCCTCTTTTTCTGAAGCTTAGTTGGCCATGCCAATGTTTCACTGGAATTAGCCAAAAGAAACCGAAATGACGAACAAAAGCGTTTTTTGGTGAATGGGACTAGAATTAATTAGAACTAGAATCATTCATCTGAAATATCAAAACAGATTATATTTCGGTGATTTCTCGAGTACTTGCCATGCGATAATAGTTTTGGCTCATATTATTTAACATTTGACCGTCACAAGTTTCAATACAAACCAGAGTGTTTTGAAAGGAACCAAGTTTTCATATGCATGGGATCACGCTTAAGAGATGGAATTATTGCTTACACCAACGATCCTGGAATGCGCAACTTTTCCCAATTCTTAAATAATAATTCCTAAATGCATCTCAATAATGGAATCCAAAGATTAGTGAATTCGGGGGAAAATATTTATTTATATTAATTTAATAATAATTCATCTGAAATATCAAAATAGATTTATTGAGAGATTGCAAAGATTATTTTTGGACGACCTACTAGACGAAGACGTTGATGAGATTCTACTTTACATTCGGAGTTTCTGGTCTGATGTGGTACTCAATCATGTCTCTAATTGACTTTTGTATTTTTGGAGGTAAGGCCCTGCAATTTAAAGGTTAACTTAGTTTTTAAAAATGGCTATTGACATTCAAATATACATTGTTTTTACTACCGAAAAGTAGTGCCCAAAAATTGGCTGAAGCCCGGAATGTACACGAACTCGTCATTATTTTGTATTCCCCTGATAATTTCTTGAGCAATAACCGACGTTTCTAGTACTGGCGGAAGGATTTTAGAAAACCTAAAAAGAGCATTTATTATTGATTCAACCTGTCGTGTAATTGAAATCTATCAGTACGATCAATTACCTGGAAATGACAATATTTTTTGAGAATTTTGAATTCCAGTGGTTGGGAAATACCGTAGTAAACTTTATGTCAGGTTTCTCTGGATGGTGCTTCACTTCTTCTCGAAGAGCTTCGATGGTGCCGTGAATGGCATGCTACGAAAGGAATCTTATTTAGAATTTACTCGTCATTTACGAAAAAGACTTTCAGTTCTTTACGTTTGTATTAAAACATTCCCAGAGTTAAACATTATGGCGTTTACAATCAAAATCACAATTGTATGACACCTGAACCTTCAACATCTTACTGGGCCTGTGTTTAACTTAATACAGGCCCAGTTGCAGGTTCAGGTGGCATGAAATTGTGATTTTGAGAGTACAAATGTCAAAAAGTGAAGCTCGATGAATTTCAGATTTCTTTGACATTTTATTTCAATTTTATAAAATTTCAAATATCGAACATTTTATTTAAATAGCATTAACTAGGTTAATTTAATTATGCACATTGAAATCTATCGAGTTTTGGAGACTGATGGGACTGACGTGACATCTCAATGTAACTTTTCTATTTTTACGTCCCGTACGTCAGTTTTTCAACGTAGGAGTAAAGGGGGAGGAGCTTATCGTAAAGACATACGTTGCATCAATTAAAATGATAATTATGTACCTGACTTCCACAATAAGGTGCGGCGTTTTCCATGCCGATTAGCCCACCGGTTGAGCAAACTGTGACGATGTGTCCTTTCTTCCTTTGAATCATTGTGGGCAGGAATTCTCGCATGACCCAAATGTGACCAATGACGTTGACTTGAAAGACACGTTGGATTTCCCGAGGATTATGACTTAAAAACGGATGGCAGGGGATGATTCCCACTGTGTTGATGACCATTGTCATTTCTCCGATCTCTTCCGTCACCTGCCAAATGATTTAACGCATTTTAAGCACAAAATAGGATTTCATCGAAATTATGAATTCAAACCCTTTTAGCGACTTCCTCCACAGCCGTACGTTCAGTAATATCGATTTCATATCCGTAAGCCTGACTTCCTAGTGATCGAAGCTCTCTGACGAAATTTTCATTATTTCGCTTCGAAATATCCCAACACACTAAAACAGCCTCGCTCTTTACAAGTTTTAAACAGATCTCCCGTCCAATTCCATTGGCAGCTCCAACTACCTGTGCATTGAAATAAAAAACGATATTTAATAATATTCTAAGCACAGGAAAATGGAGCATAATGAAAATATATATTTTAAATATATATAATTAAATTCCGACATGAATTTGAATGTATTTGAATGGATAAACCAATAAAAATTAAAGGAAATTAATCAAACCAGCAGAAAATGAAAAATCATTTACCAAAATTCTGTCCTCCTTCAGTGACTTTATTGGTTTTGGGAAAAAAATTCGAAAAAAGGAAGCTGCGTAATATTTCACAAAGATCAGAGCAACTGCGAATAAGGCCTTTGCAATTTCGAAATATAATAAAATTTTCGAAACTAATCTTCGTAGGCACATTTTACTTGACTAAATAAATATGAAAACTTTAGACATTGAACTGACATACTAGAGCCTCGTAGTTTCCTTTACGCTCCAAAATTCATTCCCAATGTCTCAGCCTGGATTTAGTTCTGTATCGTCCCCGAACGGGTTTGAACAAATAGTACTCAGTACTCACTTTTCCATCGTTTTCATTTCGAATTCATACTTTTAGGAATTATTATTTTTTGTGTGTAATTGAAGCAAAATAAAATCTAATGGAATGTGTCCCTGTATATGATTGCAGTAGATTCTCTGAAGATAGAATCATTGTAGAAGAATGGTAAATGTCTCATATTGACAAGCATTCTCCAGAGGGACCAAAATATTTTCCATGACCTTTGATCTTAATAAAAAAGAGATTGGAGCAGGTCAAGGGCGTCGTGGGTGTCTTTCTTAATGTCTCTCAATTATATAATGGGGGTTGTTAAGAAATATAGGTACAACTATATAATGCATCTTTACTCCAAAATACATACATATTGCATTTCAGAGATCACAGAAGATCCGACCGGTTTTCCTTACTGGCCTCAGCATTCTTCCATGCCGATGGGTAGAGAAATGCTTGACATCAATGTCTTCCGACACCCAATGCAAACTTCACCGGAATGCCGCGATTGCTACTGCCGGTCACCCAACTGTAATATTGAGCGGCAATAGTAATAGTGGTAATTCCGGTGTAGCTTGTAAAGGAATTCGGAAGACATTGATGTCAAGCATTTGAGTCACATGCTGTGGAAATCGGCATGGAAGGTTGCTGAGGCCAGTACCTTCGTCAGCTACAGAGAATTTTTTTATATTGTAATGTAATTGGTGCGCTCTACGTGATATTATTCTTAGCTACAGCTCTGCACCCTTTTTTCCAGCTCTGGAATACTTTGTTGACCGTGGGAATGCCAAAACTGTTTCACTCTTTTTCCGAAAGCCACCCAGGCTCGAAGTTTCAGTCAACCATGCCCGAAAGAGTCCAGGGGACATATATCTGGGGGCTTTACAGGTGTCTCTTGATAGGTATGGGTGTCATCCCATTGGCATCATTCTCTTTTACCATTTGCCCAATACTGTTCGGGGTTTCTTTCTTCTTCATTTATCCCAGTTTCTTCAAAAATCGGGAATATCTGACTTTGGGAGCATAAACCTAAAAGTATACCTTTTTTATCATAAAGGTACCTTTTTGCCTTTTTTGCAATGTACTTTACGTGCAAATGGAGCAATTCGAGGTAAAAAAGGTAAAAAAGCAAAAAAGGCAAACCTTTTTCCAAATATTTTGCCTACCTTTTTTATAAAAAAGGCAAAATGTAAAAAAAAGTCATTTTTTGTTCCTTGGCTTTTACTTTCTTCACTATCTGTTTTCCGCGAGAAGTTTCACCGGAAAACACTTTCACCACATCTTTCACTTTGGGGTGTTTCTTGGGCATTTTTATTGCTTGGCACTTAAAATTTGGTACCCAATACGAGAAATGCCTTAATCAGTGTGTGGGAGCAAATGCATATAATATACTCACACGGTCGGATTCATGAAATTAATACAAATTGTATTTTTATTTAATAATGACGCGTATAAATTAAATAAATTAATATTTTGATAATTAAAACACAAACAGGGCCAGTTGTTCAATTAAGTTGTTTCGCATTTTAACGAACCAAGCATTATAAACGTCCATGATCTGGCCATTGTCTTTAGTTGACGTGTAGTCCTTCCAGGAAGTGACAACAAACTCGAAAAGTCCAAAACTGGTCAACATGTCGTAGTCAGCGTCTCCAATTTGTTCTTTGGAGCATTTTTGGCAAGCATTGTAGCGATAAAAATCCTGCATGACTTTGACCATCACAGTCTTCAAAGTTGTCGCGAGGTTCCTGATGAGCTTCACAGCGTGAGTTGGACTCGTTTGCAGGACTTGCTCCAAGTACTCCATCGTCATGGCTTGGAGGACACCGATGTTGATGTCTATTTTATCCCCGGACGGATTTTTCAAATGTAACGTGTTTTGAAGAACTTTAGACAAAGCACAGATTTCAAATGCCCTTGACAGTTCGCCAATCTCAGAATTCGCCAACTTTTTCTTCGTTCTGAAAACAATTACGTACACAATAATTAAAATATTCCATAAAAGTACATAATAGGTGGTAGTCCAACTGAGGTATCAGGCCACCTGAGTCATAATGGCCGGTTGGGGGATATTTATTTATTTTCCAATACAGGCCATTAAAATATTTCACATCAAAAAGACGTTTTAATTTGCATAAACTTTCTTGGCGTGTCTTACAGTAAAGCGGAATCCGGCTGAATTGAAAGGGGTTGGTCGGCCTCAATGTGCAGTAGTCCCTTCTGAGAAAACAATTCTTGCAGCTGTTGCTTTTGTCTTGTCAAACAGTCAGTTCGCATTATGTTCGTGTAGAATTCCGCTAATTTCTCAGGGTCATTCCATTCTTCCGGTATTTCCGGTTTTTGAGGACAACTGCCAAATCCTATGAACTTATCTTCAGTAGTATTTGCCGACATTAAATCCCGCACACTGATGTCTACTGATTTCCATCCGAAGTGACTGAAGATATCCACATTGGTGGCCAGAGAAATAGGAATTTTATCTAGATCTACATCAAAATCAACAATTTATTCATTTTATATTTACCGAATTTAGATAAGTTAGTTTACTTGATTTACTTTACCTGGTAGCGTTTTCCCGCTATTTTGTTTGTCATCCGATCGTTTCCGTCGTGCATAACCGTACCCATTACCATTAGGTTGAACAGGGTACCCTTGACCTACAGGATAGCCTCCAGGGGGCGCCATGACCTGAACATTAGGGGGCCCTTTGCCTGACTCGACTTTATATTGATCTAAAACATTTAGGCGGGAATGATTAAAATTAATTTAAAGATTTGAAAAAACGAAAATATTGAAAATTGAACCTGAGACGAGCATCCCTTGGCCCTTATAGCCATGGCCAATAACTTTAGCCCCGGTGCCCCATCCCATTGATGCAGTGTAGGCATCCATTTCAGCTCGAGACGGACCATCCCGTTCTGTGTTGACAATGCCATCTGCCTTTTGCACTCTGGCCTTTGAGCCTTTCATCCCTATCAAACCTCCTAATCCGAGGGACTTTAGTCCAGTTTTTATTAGATTATACGGTCCAAGAACAACCTAAACAGAAAATGAATAATAATTTAAATAAATTCTAAATACAGCTCTGGATTCGGCAAGTCTGAAAAGAGGGGCGGACAAACAAACACACACACAGCTGAAAATTATAATGTAGTAAGACAGGAACCTGTGAGATTCCTCCGCCAACTATCCCTAACGCCCCTGAAGCAATGTTGGCAGCTGCATGAGCCAATGGGCCTAAGCCGAGAGGAGCCAGAATATCAGCAGCGACATCTACAATAGGACCCGCTGTGCTGGCTATGACCTTCGTGGTTTTGTCCAGAAGGTCATCAATATAAGATCTGTCATCGGAGACCTTTCCATCCTGCCCCAAAATCTTTCCCAGAGAATTGGCAACGTCTTCTACAGCGCCTAAGGGAAGGTGCCATCCTAACTTTAAATTTTCCGCGAAAACTTGTCCCGTGGATTTCTTTCCGTATTCTTGGGCCAAATTTTTGGTTCCCGCATTCCAAGTGTCCGCTGCTATCGACCCGGTTTTTGAACCGTCCCGTTGAATATCCGCATTATAAATTCGAGTTCCCTCATTTCCAAAACCTCTTCCTAATTTTATTTCGCCGCTGCTCCCTTTCGCCAGATGTCGGGCAACATCCAAATTTAGCAAAAGAGTCGGATCGGGATTGACGCCTCCTCCATACCGAGAATTGCCATTTGTAAATCCCGCCATTAATTTACTACCCAAAGAACTGGAGATTTCTGCTTTGATATCTTTTAGGGCTTCTGTAATATTTTCAGTTCCGTCTACCACATTTAGCCCGTTCGTTTCAATCGGAGAATTCGGAGACATTGACACAGCTAAACTTCCAATAGCGCCCCCTAGGACGACAAACATTAAAACGCCCGAAGAAATTGCAGCTTTTCCCTTTTCAATCACGTTTTGGGCTGCCGTTTCGCTGATATTACTTAATAAGTCTATATTATTGAGAGTCATACCGAAAGCCCGTCCGTTTTGAGTGTTGGTTTTTATTACACTGTTTACACTTTTGACGATATTTTTGTACAATTTCATCTCATCTTTGTAAACCATGTCTGCCCCGTTTAAAATTATAACTGCGGTGTTCAGTGCGCTGACCACCCCTCCGAAAAAATTCGCCTCGATCTTTGTGAATGCAATATCGCACATGAAATCACTCGTAATGTCTCGTTTAGGAAGAATATTTTCAGAATTGGATTTAGGGACTCTCATCAGCTCCACTTCTTTGCAAGGAGCGAAATTGCTGTAAGAACAGCTTGTCCATCCGAATATCTGGGCTTTGTTGTTGTGGCTTTCACGGCTACTCCACGAATCCCACTCTATTCTGTAACGCCCACCAGAAATTGTGACGACATCCTCATCCTTGTCGGTCGAAACTCGCTCCCTGCCATATATTTTATCAATTAATTTATTCTAATTTTTAATTATTAACATTCATTTTTCAATTATTGCACTTTTGGGGTTGGGGTAAAGGAAAGGGTGCCCTTCAGACATTTCCTAGGTTTTGCCCGGAACAAAATTTGTCAAAAAATGTTGTTCCGGGAAATTATTTATTCCTTTACCCCAACCCATTTGTGGTCCTGAATAATTGCCTTCCTGTTCGGACAGTTACCTGACGTAAGCGATGACGGCACTGTATCCACCTGAGGTCTTGACCAGCACGACGTGTGTTTTAGTGTCGCCATTGCAAGACGGGATGTTATCTTGGTCTTCTTTCAGAACAATTGCATCTTTGCCACTGTCGTTCTCTTTTGTTCTGACAAATATGACGTCATGGCTTTCACTGCAGCTGTAAGTGGTTTTTGGTCCAGAGGAATCTACACTTTGGATAAGTAGCCCATCACCTTTGAATAATTCTTTCGGGATTTTCAACGCTTCTTTCTCTAATGCCCCTGCTATTGACGCTGCATCTGCAGGAGCCGAGAAAACGACCAAATTCCTAGACAATACTGTCAAACCCAAAATAATTTGTGTAATCATTGTCAGCCAGGTATCAAGATTTCCAGCTATTTTATTAACACTTTAGACAATCCATGTCAATCTTTAGACAATTTTAAAATATTGCCAATGTTTTCAAACGTCCCATGCAAAATAGAAGCCTTAATACTATTGTTAGTCTATTTGGAAATGTCATCGACCTGTCCCAGCACCAATCAGCTATAAAAACCAAAAAATGGAAAAACAATGAAAGTTGTTAAAGCTATAACTTAATTTTATGTATATGCTCCAATTCTTCCTGATTTCCTGCGTCCAAAACATTGGCCTATATCCATTGTTTAAATGTCTATCTGCTATTGTGTACCTACTCAAATGAAAATGCTCAAAGTTAAAAATGTTAAACCAAAAATGCTTTAGGACTGAACCGCGTTGGTATATTTATTATACTTTTTAATGTACTATTATATTACTGTGCAGCAAGGAACCTATAATAAATATACTGCAAGGGAAATAGAATCAATTTTGAATCTCCATATTTATACTGCAAATGACCAGCAAATGACGTCACTCGGGACTATCAAAATACGTTTTAAAAAGTACTGCACGTGACGTCACGAGCCGAAAAATAAATTTTTAGCATTTTACTATGGGGCATTATTGCCGGGGCTTGCTGCGTAGCGACCATTCGCAACTTTATACGGTCATTCCTAACAGCGAGTTGAAAAATCGTCCAAAATGAGAACAATCTTAAAAAAATGTATCCGATGATTTGTGAAAAAATGTATGTGAAAAAGTGAAAAAATGTATCCGGTGTATCCGGGCTTTGGTTCCTTTATGGAATTTATTAATTTTACTAAAACTGTTTCAAACTCAAAGCAGTTAATTTATTTCATAAAAATCGAATGGCCTCCACATGACTTTTGAGTAGAAAGCAGTAAATGATCATTTTTCGGAGTTGTAGTTATGTCTTCAGCAAAATATAATATAGTAATTATCATTAATAATATTAGTTGAATTTATCGAGCAGAGAGTGTGCTGCAGTTTAGCCATCATAATCCTCGGTTAACTTGATCGCTCTCCACGAAAAGGTTGAACTGCTGCTTTTCTTGAATTTGTAAAAAGTGGCAAAAACCAGAATTGCAATCAACAGAGTCCCCGAAATAACAGAAAATATTATAAAATGTGACGTTCCTTGGCAGCTACTCGGCTCAGTGCCTGAAGTCCCCATTCTGGGCTCAGTTTTCGATTCGTTTAATGAAGTCTTCTTTGCTGTTGGTCCATCTGGTGACGTCAGAGTCGTCGGTTTGCCTGTTGTCGTTGTGGTGGGTGGGATAAAATAGCCACACCGTCCAATAGAGACCACGGAATTCAAACTAGAGGCATCACTAATAATGTGATTTCGGGGAAATTTAATTTCCTTTCCCGTGCAATCAGCATTCGGGAAGTATCGGAAGCAACTTTGATAAGTCACGATGCTCTGCATTTTATTTCGGAAAAAAGCTGGTAGCACCTCACAAGAAAATATATTCACGTGATATTCACCTGAAAACAACACGAATCCTGTAAACGACCGCTAATTGCGAAAAATGTTCACAAATCAAAAAATGAAAATGAACTGACTTGTACCGACAGCACTTAGAATTCCAGGTCCACGTCCACGTACAATTGCACTCGAGTTATAAACTCGCACCAGAATCGAAAACCTGTTTTCTGTAAAAATAAAATATTTTTTAG
>JABASH010002764.1:0-18855 GCA_019776445.1 Tomocerus maximus | reverse complement strand
AAACTAAAAATGAAAGTGGAAAAAGAGAGAAGATGAGGAGCCAGCAATGATCATGAAATGTATTCTGAATTAACACCGACAGGGGGATGTCGTGGAAATTCGGGGATGCCTCGCAGTAGAAGGGAATCTGTTCTTGAAAGTATTCAATGAATTTCGTTGCATCCCAATTGTATTTACATAAGTATTCACATATTCTCCAAACATCTGAATCCATCCACAAAGTTGTTGCGGCTGTAAAATATAATTATTTGCATAAACTGCAGTAAAATTTAATGCGTCGGCCATTCTGTCAACTGCTCTGTATGTATTAAAACAACGAAACGGACCCTTTTTCATCTGAGAATATAAAGACTGCATTCGGGCAGTGAAGTAGCGTCGTCGTAAGGAAAAAGGTGATAAATCCCTCCAATTCCAACTCCATTCAGATGTCCATTTAAGGAATACCAAGCTCCCTCCCAATCATCATCCCCGATTTCCTTGTCTGCGATGAATCTACTTTGTTTGTACAGATATGTCCCGTGTATACAGAATGACGAACCGAACTATCGATGGCCAATACAAATAACGGTGTGGTCAACTCGAGTTAAACTCAAGTTAGAAATTCGGTCACAAGTTGAATGACAAATCTCTTCCACCTCACTCCTCCACCTCTGCAACCACTGCCTTACTTCAACCTGATAGAAAATGTGCATGATGTCTGTAGCAAATAATGATTTAATATTATGTCATAAATTTTCTGTCAAATGAAGGTTACTAAGAAAATGTATATGAATTATAAATGTGGTGGACTAATTGAATATCAATCACTTCAGTTGCTCAATAAAGTGATATAGGCAGTCCAAAAATCCTCCACAAAGAGGCAACTGTCAATTATCATAATAAAAATTAATAATAAGCAATTGACCTTGACTAATCCATATATTTGGCATTTGAATTATTGCATGGTTGATTACAATCATTGCTTTTCAGGATCGGTATAAATACTCTTACAATTACATTTTACATTTATGGATTTAGTCGAATTCTTTCTCCTCTCCTGTCGTTTTTAATTTTGTTCATCATGTTCAAATTAGAATTCATTGTCCTGATTTACTGCGCAACAATATGTTACGCCGGTCGCCAGCAAATTACTTTCTACACCGAAGTGGGTTGCACTGGAGAAGGGTTGATACTGGAAAGCAAGCAAAGCCATCTCGTCCCAGAGGCACCTAGAATCATCTCATCATATAAATCTACTTTGGGCTTTGGAGCGTGAGTATTTTGTTAACTTTATTTATCCAATCGGGTATTACTGTAAAAGAAATGCAGTAAAGAGACGACCCAGTACACGGTTGACTGCATGATGTCATCGATTGTTAAAATGAACTGAATTGTAATATTAAATGTATATTTACATAGTTGGCAGATATATTATGGAGTCAACTTCACAAGTGGTTCAGGTGGTTCTTATTGGGCAACTATATATGAAGCCCCATACTGTCACAATGTCTCATCATCGCCAGCAATAAACTCTGCACGGTATTTGGGGTCACCAGACACGAGGACGAACTCCCTTTCCTTGTATGACGAAACAGCTTACAGAGGCCGAGAAATTACAATCACGGAACCTGAATCTGCCAGCTTTCCATTCTTACCCAAATCTATTTTCACTACTGGGGCGATGAATTGGACATTTTATGACCGAGAGAATTTCGGCGGAACTGCGATCTGTTTCATTCCACGAAGTAACAACTGGTATGATGGCATTACTCCTTTGAATGCCACCCTGTCTTATATCAGATCAATAGCAAGAGGTTGCGAGCGACAGATTGATCACTTCATTTATGGAGGAAATGAAAAGGAAGGCATTTTCGAGTCCTAAGGCTTAAGCAAAGGATTTCGGTGTAACCAATCTTAAATAGGGACAACATATAGATTTCACCTATCTGGGATGCCTAGAAATTTTCATCAAAATTAATTATAAATAACGAAAGTAGAAAGTTGCCTTTGGTTATTGCTTACTGTCTCTAATATGATTATAACGACCTTTCAACTTTTTTGTTATAAAAAAATTACTAATAATCTGTTAAGATTGATATAATATACAACTCTTAAGCCACTTTTTCTGCTTTATAGGGAGTCCTGAGTTGGGAGTGAATATGTTAAGGAATTTATTGACAAAATTATAATCTGTTTATAAGTAAATAGTTATTTAAATCTTGTATGGTATTACGTTTGCCACAGATGGATGGCACTATGACGGTCAACATAAATTGATGATCTATCCAAATTCGAAAAAATGCCCATAATAAGTGCATGATTGAAGAAAAGTCAGTAAAATTTATAAAAAGTGGATCTGCTTGAACTCTTCTTCGTCTCCAGAAGATATTATGGTAGCTTCATAGGGGACGAATTAATTAACAAGTATAAGAGATAACCTCAAAATATTAACGATATGATTGTATATCTCGTTCATTGTGCATATATTTACTACTATGTATGGTATATTATACCATATTATACTAAATACTTGCATTTCTTTCATTTGGCATTCACCATTTCCACATATAAGTAGTATTTATCAAACTAGAAGGTATAAATCAACGTAGCTATATAGTTACGTATAGTGTCCCTATTCCCTATAGAGATATGCTATATATCTCAGATTGTCCCCAAGCATTTCAAACAAAATTTCGCTTTTTTCATTCTGGGAATAAAATTCCATTTTATTTGTAAATGAATGTTTTATGTCATTTCCATCTCTCGTCTTTTTTATTGTCTCGGATTGTCGGAAGTTCATCTTGATCAGACGGATAAGTTTCCGACCAGAGGACATTTTTAATAAATGAATAATTAAAAGGCATTTGTATTGCTAAATCTGGTATACATGTCCAGGAGGTTTAAATTAATCCGTGGTCTTCATTCTCTTAACACTTTTATAGGGACAATAAAATATCAGATCATATCTGTGTCATTATGATAGTATACATATAATTACTACATATCAACAAATAAAAATTAGTTTCTGCATCGTAAACGAGATATTATGTGTCAGATAATTACATGCAGATAGGATCAGTTAACAACAATTAGCGGACTTGGCCGAGCGGTTAAGGCGTCTGACTAGAAATCAGATTCCCTCTGGGAGCGTAGGTTCGAATCCTACAGTCCGCGTCACTTTTTGCCAAATTTCAAAGTAAAAGTCATAATGTTCGAGGAAGATGATGATAATAGATGTTCACTGAACGTATAATTTACCACAAACATCTCTAAGCTGTCATTACGAACTTTTTATTATACAGAACGAGCCGGTCAATGTACCCAGGCCGTATAGCAATGAAGTAATTCACACAAAAGGAATGTAGCTGCATGGGTTTTTACAAAATGCAACAGTTGCAACAGCGCAATAGTGCAACAGTTAAGGGTCGGGTCAGTGTATAGTGTATTGCCTCTTTTAACGAACCTAACCTAATAAAAATATACATGTATTGTGTTACCCAACCCTTAACTGTTGCAACTGTTGCATTTTGTAAAACCCGAATGTAGCTGGTTATGGTTTGGAGATTAACGCTACTATTTAGGTGGGTAGGTAGTCGTTGCCTTTGCATGTGTTTTCCCACACCATCATTTTGTAGATAACTCACCCAATTTTGTGTCAATCTGGACGTATCGGGCCTTAAAATGAAGATGAACTATCCTGTTCAATCTGATTGATGTCTCTTACATTTTTGAGTTGCGGTGTCGTAGTGTCAAGTGAAAAAAGGGTAGTGAGATGATTTTGACAAAAGTGCCCGCTTTACAGAAGGATTAGGGTTCAATTACCGCGACTTCGGATTCTTTTGAAAGGCTTAATTTGAAAAACATTTTATGGGAAACATTTCTCCAACATTCGATTCGAGGGTCACATATGAGACAAACAAACATTTCAATGTTTATTATGTTACAGCCAAATTAGGGATCGGGAGGACCTGAAACATGAATTTTTCGAATGAAAAAATATTTCAAACTGGAGTTATACTAGAGATTTGGCAGTCATGCAGTATCGACGCAGCATAACCGTCTGCCTGCAGTTTACAGAAATTAATCTGAAAGAACGTGCGATTATTTAATAAATTATAAGGTAAATTGCTCTGGAAGTCCCGCTTATGGCCATGGCCTATTGAACTATAAGGAAAACCTGATAGAATAATAGTGTTCACTGGAAAGCGTATTTATTAAAAATTATTT
The DNA here is from genome assembly GCA_019776445.1 of Tomocerus maximus. Lineage (NCBI taxonomy): Eukaryota > Metazoa > Arthropoda > Collembola > Entomobryomorpha > Tomoceridae > Tomocerus > Tomocerus maximus. Next base: position 14,649 of record JABASH010002764.1, on the reverse strand, counting down.
ATTTATAAATATATGTAACGGGTGACAGGAGATGATATTTTACATGTCCGTCTGCGGTCTCTGCTGAATGTATGCTTTAATTTCTGGGATATTCATCACAGCTTCCTTGTTTGCTTTAACAAGAGGATATTTTTCAACAAATGTCCCAAATGAGTCGACAGTAATCATAAAAATGTCAACGAAATTAGCCAGAAAAAGATCTGCCCATGTGTATTTACTTCCTACCAACCAGGGACTCCCGTTTTCCTCTAGAGCTTTTTCTAACTTCGGGAAGTAATACGGAAAAACTGTTTCCTCCAACGCCTTCTTCGCTTCTGCTTGTTTCTCCGCCTCCTCCTCAAAGAAGAACTTTTCCCACTCTTCAAAAAAATTCAAAAGGGAGTTAAAATAATTTCGTAAATGTTGAAAGTACACGCCCACATTCAATGAAATAATTTTCAGACGTATTTTAGGTAAACGTAGAAGAAACCCGCTTGTTTTCTCAAATCTACCTGAGACCTTTCTTTATGAAGTCGAGGATTTATAAATTCGACATGGGAAACGGTACAGGCTCAGTACAGGGGATGTTTTTGGAAATTCAGAAGTTTTTCAATGTAGGAATTCAGGAAAAAAATGTATTTATAAAATGAATTGCAGGATATTTCTCATTCCTAATGCATTTGTATAATTTTTGTACAAAATAATTCTAACCAATCCGTATATCTTTGATAATATCAACATATTCATCACATCTTGCGTTTTGCAATTCGTCTTCTCCAGCCAGATTGTACTTCTTTGCTAGAAAACGTGCAATAACCGCGGACTGAAACAATTCGGTATTTTCAAATTCCAGCACGGGCATCAGACCCCATCGAAGTTCTGTAAGTGTAAGTATTTTAAAATGCGTTAAAATATCGAAAAAGGACTCCAACTTTTGATATTTTTATTTTGTTTTTGCCTACACAGAAAATTAAGACGTTTAAAAGAAAACTTACTTTGTTTGAATTCCGGCCAATCTTCTTGTTTTACTCGATTATCTTCAAATGGTACACCAGCAAGATGAAAAATAAAGCGAATCGGCTCCGCCCCACACCTCGCATTAAAATAGTGGAGTTTATACATTTTGTTAGCAAAACGGACAACTGCTGCTGATTTGCATTTGAGTAGCTATTTTATATTTATAAATACTGTCACTAATGAAGCCTGAATGCTATTAAAAGAATCAACAACCAAGTATTTCTGTGGTTATTTGGTTATGGTTTGATGATTCATACAACGATAACCACAATATTCTTGACAAATCCGGTTTTGGCAAATGTATTTTCGTCTTTTTTTGGCAGGTCTAAATAATCGAGGAAAATAATTTTATTAAATCGGACTGCATTGCGAAATGAGATGATAAAAGTCAACTGAAGTATCTATATTAAATGACATTAGTCAAATTAGCTGATAAGTAAGGTTTATGTTTCATCCAAATTGTTTCATAATTTAGTTTTTAGAATTCGAATCAGTCTCAGACAATCTAGATTTCAATAGTTGCCGATAATTAATTGCAGTGGAATGCGAAGTTCTTATTCAGATTAAGAATTCAGATGCAATTTTATTTTATGAATGGAGAGATATACGGAGAATCCTCATGAAAGAGCCATGAAAATGAGGTCCTCTCGTCGTCTCGTCCATTCCAATCCAAATTCCGCTAAACCGGGCGAAGACCAACAACCAAGCGCGTCTCCAGATATTCGTATGATAAATGTAAACAGAACCTCCGAAGTTAATTTTATAGACGTGGCTTTTTAAAAATATTTAGGGATTTTAAACGTGATTTAACAATGGAATTGTAAAATAATGATTCTGTACAGAAATAAGTCGCCATTTCTGAGTTGTGATTAGACAGCTCATTAAATATAAGAAAGAAAAAGATTTCTGGTTTGACAGATCTACACGAATTATGAATACACCTATTGACAGCAGCAACAAGCGGAAAGTCGAAGAAATTAATGAATCAGTCAAAAGGTAGTTTTTAACGATATTTTGAATCCCTGTTTATAATCTTGCAATCTTACTCGAGAAAATGGTTCCTGAATTTGCATTTTAGGTCGAAAATAAATGCAAATAATTAATGTCATTTCTATATATTTTACGAACTTATTGTGAAATTACAGGAAATCAAACAATGGGGAAAGCAGTCGGTCATCTTCCGAGTCCTGGAGAATGGGACTGGAAAGTATGTCACAGAGATGGGACGCTGTTTTGAGATCCAATCTGTCGGATATTCCACATGATGCCACTTTTGTAATTGGAGAAGAGAAAATCAAGTTTTCTTGCCACAAATTAGTGCTGTCTGTGGCGTCACCCGTTTTCCAAGTCATGTTTGCCCAAAGACATTACGAGTCTTCGAGTAATTTTGAAATTGAAATCTTGGATATTGAACCGGATGCTTTCATCAACCTTATTCAGGTTTTTTATTGACCTACTTTATCAAATAAATATTTTCAGTCTATAAATAAATATTGTGTGTATGGATTTTAGTATTTTTATCTTGACGATTTGGACATAAAAGTAAAAGACGCATTGACAACTATGTACGCTGCTAACAAATATGATATTCCTGAACTGGTAACGTATTGCTCCGATTTGTTACAAGAAAATATTACAAAAGAAAATGCTGTGACAATTTACCAAGCAGCGGACACTCTCGACGACCGTAGACTAAAAGAAAGCGCTTACGAATACATTATAAAGTAATAATTAGATGTAAATCTTTCAAAATACCATGCTTCGTGAGTTTTCTTCCTGACGAACGGGTAGTTCTGGAAAATGCTACGCTTCTGGCTGGAAAATGTTAAAAAATGTTTGAATTTTATTGGCAAAAGTTTGGTTTGAAAATCTTAGTTGGGGAGCGAAGATTGATCTGGAAATTAGAAAACTCTCGATGTATGCAAAATGTACGATTAAAATGTGTTAAAATAATCATTGGTGTTTTTATTTTTTAGCAACTTCCAAGATATTTTAGATACAGACGAATTTTTAAAGTTCACTTACGGGAATTTATGCGAAATGCTACAAAAGGACGAAATTTTAATACAGTCGGAATTGAGTCTATTCAAAGCAACTCTCAGGTACACCTTGATATGGGCGTATGGGGTATGTCATTGATTGCACAACATTCAAAATAATTAAGTGTTTGGATAGGTGGGCGACACTTCAATGTCAGCAACAAAATATAGAAGAAAGCATCGTTGAAAATATAATAACTGTCTTGGGTGACATCAAGAACTACATACGTTTTCCTTTAATGCAAGCTACGGAGTTTGGCGAACATGTCGAAGCCACGGGCATCTTGACAAAACAACAATGCTATGACTTGTTCAGATATTTTAGCTATCCCGAAACCGAAAGGTAACCCAGCAAATTGTTATGTATCATTATTAAATTACCGTGTAATATTATAATCCCATATTATTACACTAATTATAATGTACAGTGTGTGTATTGTATATTTGATTTTCATTACTATGTATAGGTGTATATGAGGCTTCATCTTTTATATAAATTAAACATTTTGCAAAATTATTCACATTTCCTAGGTTGGAGCGGTTTAATAAATTATAAATATTCTGTAGGAAGAAAATTCTGCCATGTAATTGGAATGACACTCCTCGGACTTGTCCTCGGCTAATGATTGCTAGGTTGCTGAAATTCGACGAAAGTGTCGTTCAGTACTTAAAAAAGAAATACGAGGAATTCAATTACTTCGCGGATGCCAAGCTTTATGATGGGTATGCTTTATTATATGTTTTATGGCATAACTTATTAATTTAAAAAATAAACATTTATATTTAAAATATTTATTCGGTATTTTATTGTGGGCTATTTTAGGTTTTCAGTTGCAGCAGATCATGGGAAATTGGAACTGATTGCTGTAGGATTCGTTGCTCGGAAGATTGTAACAAATGGAGAGATTCAGTTCACATTGGAAGTTGCCAACAGTTCACATCAGTACGGTGCTTTTGGAACACAGTACGCAACGCCAATGTATTTAGAAACAGTTCTGTACAAACTGACCAAATATGCAAAACTCATCTACATCACTTTGAATAAACCCGTGAGGATCTACGCAAACCAAAACTACCGAATACGACTTAGTTTTAAGGTAAAGTTATAAGAATGAAATATTAAATAGGCATGCAATAAGTCACAAGTATTTACAAATCTGGCAGATTTTGTAAATTTTAGCAATTGTTGTGGAGAATATTATATTGTATTATATATTAAAGTATGTTGAATGTTAAATGCGGGCTAAAATGGTTTAAATCGGCGAATTCCTAAATAATTAAATTTACAGAGGTAAATAAGGTTAAAACAAATTTCTTAATTCTGAAGATTTTAATTGTTTTACAGGAATCGTGTGCAATGTACTGCAGAGGCATCAGATCCAACTTACTCATCGAAACACAAGACAAAAAGAGGTCCCTGCAAGTGAACTACATCATGAATCACGGCGTCGTCTCTGCTCTAAAATTTGCTTTGTAAATATTTTACATTCATGTGACATTTAGTATTTCTATGTGCAAGTGATGGCTTTGTCGAATTTTATGATATTGTACATCAGTAAGTGCTTTTCACTCGTCTGCAAACACTGTCAAGGTTAAAAATACGGTAAAACTAAAAATCGGAGACGCAAATGTAATTAACAGGAGAATTCTTAATAAATAATACTGAAATCGTTCGGCTTTTCGCAATTATAACCAACTCTAAAGTTTTTTCCGTTGCCCCTAAGAAATGCGAAGTAGTCTGTAGTTGATTCGAATTGCCACTGTTTATACTTAATCGGATATTTATTTTATTTGCAAAAACACCCAAGAATCATAAGTTAATTTTCATTAGTCAAACTATTTAATAAAAACATACAGACTAGCATAATTTCCCAACTGTACAATTTTGGGTTTGTCCGCCCCAAATACTAAAAACAATAATTTTATAATAAATACTAAAATAATCGTTTTATATAACATGCACCTACGGACAAATGTAAATGTGGAAATTATAATCTATTTGTCTATATTAAACCGATTAATACGGTATTCAATAAATTAGCAGTTATTTTGGTGACAAACATTTACAATTAAAATACAGTAGCAAAAAGCTAAAAACGTTTATCTTAGTGCATAAATATAAAAATAATTCAAAAATTAGTTCGTCTTCGGCGAAGAACTATAAAGTAATTCACTACAAAATTGACATGTGGCAATAAAATCAGTAGGGGTAGATGGGAAATGAGTAGACACTCAATCTTCTGTGATCTGTCGCTGTGACCACTCCACTGTAATCCACCGATCCAAAGGACATCCGGGAAAACAAGGATTTCTTTTTTGTGTCCGTTGACGAAGAAGTACCCGAATCAACGCTCTCTGACTTTTTCTTTTTCTCCGACCTTTTTCTTTTGAAAAGCTAAAAGATTCAAATTTTATTATCTAATTATTAGGAACCTTTCTTTGATTTTTGAGAACTTTTTTAATAATGTTTTTTGAAATAAACTTTTTTTAAATAACTTATTTTCTATTTTTGTATATAAAAATATCCCCAAAAATTCGGCACGTCTTTTATCGATTGTAGCTACCAACCTTCATTGTGAGACTGGATTTTCAAGTGAAATGGGATCTCTTTAGCGTATATTTAGTAGTATAATTGCACTATAATTTATATTAGGCAATTGTTGATATTTTTTGATGTTTTTGTATAAACGATAAATATATTCAGTATAGTTGAGTGACTGTGCTGGCTGGCTGTTGCTGAATCTGGACTTTCATGAGATCGGCATGCATTTTATACAGACAGACAGAAGGTGACATTGAAATTAAATGCGCTTTTGCTTAATCAACAAAACAAACCATCGGTGAGCAAGATTGATACGTTAATACTAACTACTTTACATAAATAAACACGGAAAAAACAATGAAGGTGTTTCTTTGTCATTATTGTGCAAAAAACTTATGCAAAAAATTATTTTTAGAAGAGACACTTCAGTTGTATTGCGACTTGATACTGCAATGCAAATACATAACGTAGATCTTTATTTAATGCGCACAATTACTGTATAATGTATGTATAACTAAACATGTTGCAGGTAAAAAAGGCATTGTTCGGCATATTTAATTTTACTATGCATATGATGTTTAAAAGGCTTATAATATTAATTTCACTCAAAGCATTGCAAACACGAGGTACTAAAAATGACAATTACAGTACAGCAATTGAAAAAATCATACATACAAGATTCCATTTCCATTCATGTGTCAAAAAAGTTGAATTCATTATAAAACAAAAACAATCTTTTAAAGATATATATACATTTAAATACATTATATGGTTGAATTGACCAGATTAATGGTGCACCTTCAATTAAAGCATATTATTAAATGCTGTTTGCACAAACTTTGTTTACAGCAAGATAAGTATATAATGAAAAAATAGAGTTGAGTAATAACACAGTGGCAAAAAAATGTTTCGTGTTATTCTACGGCGCAATTCGCCTTGTTTTTATACTGCGTGTCGGTATCTCATTCTCATGTAGCTGCTCCCTATAATACATATTATGCAATTATTTACTCAATTATTATTTACTATCTGTTTGTGTGATGTCTGGCTTTTGATCTGACTATCTGTATCTATCTATATCATCCTGTACTATAATACGGTAAATATATTTTGCAGTTTTCAAGAAAAATGTGACAAAACAAGACAATTTTCCGAAAAATCTTTTGGCTTTTTGCTGTTTTCCAAAAAAGGTATTATATTCATCATCGACCGAATAGGGCATTTCACTTTGATTTGATGCTGAGACGATACATCGGGAATGTATTAAAATAGTAATAAAATATAGAATCGCCAGATCGCCACCCAATGCATTGCACTATAGTAAATTAATACAATTTCTGATATTTATTGGCGATTGGGGCGTTTTTCTGTAAAATCAAAAATCCTGTATTTTTCTGGTTTCCCTGATTGATGTGCTTTAAAATCTTCCTAAAAAGAGCTTAATTTTGACTCTTCTGCCTGACAGTGAGTAAAGTGAGTATGTGTCTGTCGATCTGTCCGATCTGTCGTACAATTTTACTCATTCTATCAATTTTGGCAGGTTTTGTTGACAATTTGCAACGGTTACAGGTTCAGGACGCGCAGAAGCCAAGAGGAAAATGAAGCGACGAGTTCATTCCTGCCTGCCAACTGATGGCTAACAGTCGCCCCTAGTAAGTAACGGAAAGCGATGTCCAATCGTGGTCAACTGGCTGGCTGGGATGGACCAATAGGACGAGGGTATAGGGAGTGCACAAGTTTAGGCGGTGGACTGGATGGCGGTTGACTCTGGGCGGCAGTTTATTTAGTTCGTTAGTTGATAGGCAGACAGTTGGACAGGCAAGTTTTATTATTATTCTTTGTTTACTGATTTCTACTCAGTTTTCCGTTTTCACACTCATCTTAGTCAGTTAGGCACAACAGAAGTAAAACCATTTTAGTAAACATTAGTGAGTTCACTGATTTCTGTTCAGTTTTTGTCAAAATTTGTGACAGTCCTCTTGTCTTCTATTAGTTGTAGTATGTCAGAATCAGATTCATCCAAACTGTGATTTTACTGACAGGCAGTCATCAGAAAATTGCTAATTATTGTCGTGTAAAAGGTAAGTATTGCTTTTCATCTTGTTTATGTCATAAAACTACAAAATCTTGAATATATTTTCCTTAACTTTCTTTCTCAGATCTACAATGCGCTCTGTGACCGCATCTCGACCATCTCTTTTGGTCTCCAGGGAGGATGAGACTCCAGATTCGGTTTTTGGATCATTTGAAGTCACTGGTCTCGAACCGAATAGTAGGACCCGTATTGTGCCTATACAGGAATCTGTAACTTTTGTTGGACGGGAGCCATCATGTCTAATTCGTATCAACGATGCCCGAGTCTCGAGACAACATTGTAAAATCGTCGCCTCAAATGATGCAAGTGGAGATTTGGAGGTAAATCAATTTTCTTACAGTAATCGAACGTGTTGAGTGATAACGATAATAATTGGAGCTAGAGGCACAATTCCTAGATTTTTCGAGAACTTTAGAAAAAGATTTAACTTGCCAAAGGATCTTGAAAATTGTAATTACTGTGCTTCGATTCGATGGTCATGTAAAATCTTACCACTTGCACTTGCCACTTATTTAACTTTAAATTTCAGTTTTTGATTTATATATCTAACGTGTTAAACTACCAATTTAATATTTTAATTTACTTTGCCTTGCTAACTAGTTATTTAGTGTAATACTGTGTCTTAATGGCAATTGTCATATGATTTGGCAACAATGATAAATAATAATTTCCATTAATTTCATTATATTTATTTGTGCATATAGGTTCGGGTGTTTTGCGTAAAAGAGAGGAGTAAAGTAATAGTCGATGGAGAAAATGTGTCAGCGGTTGGAAAAAAGATTCAAGACGGGTCGGTCATCCGGATACTTAACACAGCCCTTCGCTGGTATGCTGCACAAAGACAAGTAAGGACAAAGGTCGAAGCTGTCTCCCCACCAACCCATGGATCTGATGGCAATGACAATACCAGGGAAGTTTTTAAAACACCAGGATTGCTTGGGACACCTACTCGCCGTTTCCCAGGAGTGGGCTCGGCTAACAGATTCGAAACGATGTCTACACGCACGATTTCAGATGCTTCAACCACGCCCACAATAAAATGTTCAAGAAGAAGTTATCAAAGCCTGGAAATATCATCCGTGTCTATCAATGACAGTGCAAGAGCAACATTTGGGTCCGCGAATTCATCTTTTGATCGTGCTTACAATTTAACAAATCCTTCCGATTCAGAAAATAGTTATGAAAGCTTGGAAATATCCTCCGTTTCTATCAATGACAGTGCAAGAGCAACATTTTTATCTGCGAATTCATCCTTTGATAGCGTTTACAACTTTCCAAATAAATCAATGGCAGACACCAAAGCAGAGGATGTGCCAGAGCCCACACTAAGTCCGACAATTCGGAAACCAGAAGATGTCGATGCCAATTCCAAGGAAGAGGACGTGCAAGAACCAACACCCAGTCGCCGAGGAATGGGCTCGGCTAACGGATTCGAAACGATGTCTACACGCTCGATATCAGATGCTTCAACCACGCCGACAGTAAGACATTCAAGAAGTTATCAAAGCAAGGAAATGTCCTCCGTTTCTATCAATGACAGTTCAAGATCATTTTCATCTGCGAATTTATGCACTGATCTCCTTTACAACTTTCCAAAAGATTCGATGGCAGATTCAAAGGCAGAGGATTTGCAAGAGCTTACGCCAAGTTCGACAATTCGAAAACCAGAAGTTGTCGATGCAAATTCCATGTGCTGCGGATGTGCAGGAGTCCACACCAAATCGGACAACTCGTAACCGGAAGTCAAAAGTTGTCGACCTTCCGGCGGAGGATGGTCAAACACCCACTCCCAGTCGGACAACCCGGAAACAAGATCCAAAAATTGTTGATCCTCCAGCGGAGGATGTCCAAGAGCCAACTCCAGGTCGGAAAACTCGTAATCGTGATCCACAAATTGTTGATCCTTCAGAGGAAGACGTGCAAGAGCCAACTCCAAGTCGGAAAACTCCTAAACGGGATCCACAAAATGTTGACCCTCCGGCGGAGGATGTGCAAGATCCCACGCCAAGCCGTACAACTCGGAACCAAAAGCAAGGAGTTATCGACACTCCAAAAAAATCAATGACAGATTCCAAGAACGACGATGGTCAAGAGCCCACGCCAAATCGGACAACTCGAAACCGGGCGACAGAAGTTGTCGACACTCCAAAAGAGCCAATATCAGATTTCGAGGATGTACAAGGGCCGACGCCAAGTCGGACAACGCGGAAACGGGATCCACAAATTGATGACCCTTCAGAGGAGGAGGTGCAAGAGCCCACTCCAAGTCAAACAACTCATAAACGGAAGTCAAAAGTTGTCGACCCTCCGGCGGAGGATAGTCAAAAACCCACTCCCAGTCGGACAACCCGAAAACCAGATCCACAAATTGTTGACCCTTCAGAGGAGGACATGCAAGAGCCCACTCCAAGTCGGACAACTCATAACCGGGATCCACAAATTGTTGACCCTCCGGCGGAGGATGTTCAAGAGCCCAAGCCAAGCCGTACAACTCTGAACCGAAAGTCAGGAGTTATCGATACAGATTCCACGGCAGAGGATGTGGAAGAGCCCAAACCAAGTCCGACAATTCGGAAACCAGAAGTTGTCGATGCAAATTCCTTGGCTGCGGATGTGCAGGAGTACACACCAAATCGGAAAACTCGTAACCAGGCGAAAGAAGTTGGCGACACTGCAAAAGAGCCAATAGCAGATTCCGAGGATGTAAAAGGGCCGACGCCAAGAAAACTGGATCCACAAATTGTTGACCCTTCGGAGGAGCACGTGCAAGAGCCCACTCCAAGTCGGACAACTCGTAAACAGAAGTCAAAAGTTGTCGACCCTCTGGCGGAAGATGTTCAAAACCCCACTCCCAGTCGGACAACCCGGAAACAAGATCCAAATATTGTTGACGCTCCGGCGGAGGATGTGCAAGATCCCACGCCAAGCCGTACAACTCGGAACCGAAAGCCAGAAGTTGTCGACACTCCAAAAAAATCAATGACAGATTCCAAGGACGGCGAAGTTCAAGATCCCACGCCAAGCCGTACAACTCGGACCCGAAAGCCAGAAGTTGTCGACACTCCAAAGAAATCAATGACAGATTCCAAGGACGGCGAAGTTCAAGATCCCACGCCAAGCCGTACAACTCGGACCCGAAAGCCAGAAGTTATCGACACTCCAAAAAAATCAATGACAGATTCTAAAGACGGCGTAGTTCAAGAGCTCACGCCAAGTCGGACAACTCGGAAACGGAAGCCAGAAGTGGTCGATACAGATTCCAAGGCAGAGGATGTGGAAGAGCCCAAACCAAGTCCGACAGTTCGGAAACCAGAAGATGTCGATGCCAATTACAAGGAAGTGGACGTGCAAGAATCAACACCCAGTCGCCGTTTTCCAGGAGTGGGCTCGGCTAACAGATTCGAAACGATGTCTACACGCACGATATCAGATGCTTCAACCACGCCGACAGTAAAACATTCAAGAAGTTATCAAAGCAAGGAAATGTCCTCCGTTTCTATCAATGACAGTTCAAGAGCATCATTGTCATCCACCAATTCATCCTCTGATCTCCTTTACAACTTTCCAAAAGATTTGATGGCAGATTCAAAGGGAGAGGATTTGCAAGAGCTTACGCTCAAGTTCGACAATTCGAAAACCAGAAGTTGTCGATGCAAATTCCATGGCTGCGGATGTGCAGGAGTCCACACCAAATCGGACAACTCGTAACCGGAAGTCAAAAGTTGGCGACCCTCCGGCGGAGGACTTGCAAGAACCCACTCCCAGTCGGACAACCCGGAAACAAGATCCAAAAATTGTTGATCCTCGGGCGGAGGACGTGCAAGATCCCACACCAATCCGTACAACTCGGAACCGAAAGCCAGGAGTTATCGAAACTCCAAAAAAATCAATTACAGATTCCAAGGACGACGATGTTCAAGAGCCCACCCCAAGTCGGACAATTCGGAAACGGAAGCCAGAAGTTGTCGACACTCCTAAAGAGCCAATAGCAGATTCCGAGGATGTGCAAGGCCTGACGCCAAGTCGGACAACCCGGAAACGGGATCCGCAAACTGTTGACCGTTCAGAGGAGGACGTGCTAGAGCCCACTCCAAGTCGAACAACCCGGAAACGGGATACACAAATTGTTCACCGTTCAGGCGAGGACCTGCTAGAGCCCACTCCAAGTCGAACAACCCGGAAACGGAAGCCAGAAGATGTTGACCCTCCGGCGGAGGATATTCAAAAACCCACTCCAAGTCGGACAACCCGGAAACGGAAGCCCGAAGATGTTGACCCTCCGGCGGAGAATGTGCAAGATCCCACGCCAAGCCGTACAACTCGGAACCGAAAACCAGAAGTTATCGACACTCCAAAAAAATCAATGGCAGATTCCAAGGATGACGATGTTCAAGAGCCCACGCCAAGTCAGACAACCCGGAAACGGAAACCAAAAATTGTAGACCTTCCGGCAGAGGATGTGCAAGACGCCAAGCCTAATCGGACAACTCGGAAACGGAAGCCAGAAGTGGTCGATACAGATTCCAAGGCAGAGGATGTGCAAGACGCCAAACCAAGTCGGACAACTCGGAAACCGAAGCCAGAAATGGTCGATACAGATTCCAAGGCAGAGGATGTGGAAGAGCCCAAACCAAGTCGGAAAACTCGGAAACAGAAGCCAGAAGTGGTCGATACAGATTCCAAGGCAGAGGATGAGGAAGAGCCCAAACCAAGTCGGACAACTCGGAAACAGAAGCCGGAGATTGTCGACCTTAAACACGAGTCAATGACAGATTCCAAGGCAGAAGATTTGCAAGAGCCGAAGCCAAGTCGCACAACTCGGAAACAGAAGCCAGTAGTTATCGACCCTCCGGCAGAGGTTGTGGAAGAGTCCAAGCCAAGTCGGACAACTCGAAAACAAAAGACAAAAGTTATCGACATTCCCTCGGAAGATGTTCCGGTGCCCACTCCAAGTAGGATAACCCGGAAACGGGATCCAAAAATTGTCGACCCTCCGGCAGAGGTTGTGGAAGAGTCCAAGCCAAGTCGAACAACTCGGAAACGGAAGCCAGAAGTTGTCGATACAGATTCCAAAGCCGAGGATGTGGAAGAGCCCAAGCCAAGTCGGACAAACCAGAAACAGAAGCAAAACGTTGTCGACCCTCCGGCAGAGGATCTGCAAGATGTTAAGCCAAGTCGAGCAACTCGGAAACGGAAGCCAGAAGTTGTAGATACAGATTCTAAGGCAGAGGATGTGGAAGAGCCCAAACCAACTCGGGCAACCCGGAAACAGAAGCAAAACATTGTGGACCCTCCGGCAGAGGATCTGCAAGATGCTAAGCCAAGTCGGACAACCCGGAAACGGAAGCCAGAAGTTGTCGACCCTAAACAAGAGTCAATGACGGATTCCAAGGCAGAGGATGTGGAAGAGCCCACTTCAAGTCGAACAACCCGGAAACGGGATCCAAAAATTGTCGACCGGCCGGCAGAGGATTTGGAAGAGGCGCAGCCAAGTCGAACAACTCGTAAACGGAAGCCTGAAGTTGTCGACCTTCCTAAGGAAGTAGTTTCCAGGAAAGGAAGGAAAGTCGCGGAGAATCCTGTCGACGAGGCGCCAACCACAACACGCCTCACTAGACGAACCGCCAAAAAATAGTAAGCTAACAGCTTTTTAGATTCAAATATTCAATTTGACAATTAAAGTTAAAATAATAGGAATTAGAATATCTGGATGCTAACAATGATTACATGATTTGTTTGTTTTTCAGATGTTGCTGAACAAAAGATTCAGTTCTGACGTTCTGTTTTTATATATTTGTAAAATATGATAATATGTGATGTATCTTAATTTAAAACATTTCTTTAAATGTAGTTTGTTCTGTATAGTGAAGTAGATCCAACTCATCTTTTCTAAATTATGTTAAACGTTGTCTTTTCATAGTATACATTAAGTATAATCTTACAAAAATTATGACATTCAATTTCATTGTTATTTCTGCATGATATTCCCCGAAATGAAAAAGATGTATATTAACTGATTGGGATCTTTGGTTTATTTTCATCTTAAAATTTCTGTCTCGCAACTTCTGATATCATTAGCTGCTCAGTCAGGTCTGTATCGTCCATATTTTGTTTCTCTGCATCTTGTAGATATGCATAATTGACAATTCTTCCATTCTCCGTGTTCGAGAAATTATGGTGTTCAGAATCGAACCGTAAAAACATAATACATTTATTTACACGGCATAATATTCCTTTGCTCCAAAAATAGAGCGTGAATTTAACAAGATGAAAAATAATGTTCGGTATCATATTCCATTTTAATGTTAATGGGAGGGGGTGGGGAAATAATGAGGACATGCTCTTTGCTCTTTCCAATTTTTGATGCACCGCCCTTTTCTCAGGACACGCCCTCAAACTTAATTTATTCAAAAACCACTTGAGCGATTTGAATGAAATTTCTTTTAAAGTCCATGCGATAATAGGATTTTCAAGATTTTACAAAATTCGAACTCCATCTTTAAAAATAAAATTTGTGGTGGAATCAATATAAAAAAATAAACTGCGCAATTTTAATAAAATAGTTGACGCAAATTAATTGACTTGCAGCAATTTTTTTAAAATTGTATTTTTAAACGATACATAAAGTATATTTTAGATTTCTAATTTCTAAAACCACATTCCCGAATTCGGAAAGAAGTTCTCGAGTCTCACAATCCCCAGAGAATTGATGCTCCCATTGTCCCATATTAAAGATAGCTTGGCGGGTAAATGTCGGAGAGTCGGAGGGTGGAGATGAATTGTGTTTGTCCCTTGTACTGTTGTAAACTTAAACTTTAAAAGTTCTCTGTGGTGTTTGCAAATTGTGCAAAGAAGATAAGAGGACTAGTTAATTAAATAACGCAAGTGATAACAAGTTAACAATGAAGAGATAATACCGGATTTTATGAAAAGTTTGCAGCCAATTTTGTATGTTTACAGTGTGCCAGTATTTCGGT
>JABASH010002763.1:0-18864 GCA_019776445.1 Tomocerus maximus | reverse complement strand
AAACATTTATGATTATAATTGATCGACTGATGATTACGTCAACAACCCGAATGAGTGGTTTTACAATTTCCTTTAAGACTTGTAGCTGTACTATTAGGATTATATGATATCTGGTGAATACTTGAGGAGAACGGATGTCAGCTTTGGTCAAGTAATTCGACAGTCCAAATCTAAATTTGAAGTTATCCCGATTTATCAAGATTATATTTAATGGCTTAAAAGTTATAAATTTATGTTATACTTGCCTGAATTCTTTGCCAAGGACTTGATAGTATCGATGTACCATAACCAGTATCATTACACAGTGGCTACTGAGAAACCATAAGACTGAAAGTAGCCACCAACATAAAATGGCATATGCAACGATGTATCTAAAATGTCGAAATTCTTCAGGTAAGAAGCCATTTGGAAATATGGGAATACCGTAGATTAGCAAATAGTACAATGTTGCTGTCAGAATTGGATACACACAGCTCATAAAATTCATCAATTGGCAAATAAGTACATCCAATTTGGTGAAATCCATGTATTTTTCGTCGTCAAGATTCATTTCTATGGAAAATAATAATAAAATTATTGACAATATCACACAATTGTATTGTACATTGCAGAGGCCGGAAATTTATTTTCTTAAAAAATTTTTTTTCGGGTAACTTAAATCTCACCAAACGTCTATATACAAAGTCCCAAGACTGTCAGATTAACCATCAGAAAAAATTTTGTAACCTTAAAAAAATTAATTTCCGGCGTATGTACATTAGAGAATGAGTGTTGTAATTAATTCAGGGATTCATGGCCGTAGCTAGTACGTTGGGTCCTGAGGATAACCCCCAAAAAACGAATCCACAAGGGAGAATATAATAATAATAATAATAATATTTATTTCATCAACATCTCTAGATTATAAAATTACAATCACGATCGAGTTTTTGGGTTGACATGTCAAGTTCATAAGTAATATAACATAACAGTTAATGACATTGTAAGCAGAATTATAATTAGATTAACTTAATTGACTTAATTTACATCATCATTTCTTATTGCCGATTCAATACATGATAGATTACATCTAACTGCAATTTCTATTGCAAACTAAATGTTTAGAGTTTTTGTGCTTTTTAAATCCAAATCCGCTTTAGCCGTATATATAAATGTGATTGCAATTTATAACCACTAAAATCTGGTTTTATCCGATCCATGAAATTATTTCATTTATGAAATAAAGTTTGTGAATGTGAATACTCACTTTCTGTATAGTAAATCGCACTTTACTATTTGTGCTTTACTATTTTGTGTAGAAAATATCAAACTATGGACACACATAATATGTAGTATACATGAATCAGTTTAATAAACATGCATCATCTACCACCTAATGAAAAAGAAGCCTTTTATTGGTAATCGTATAGTAAGCCAGAATGAAAAAGGTAGAATAACTCGTAGTATCGATGAGCTTTTAATATTGCATTCTCAGTCTGTGGATTTTACGCTGATGCATAATAAATATACTCATGCGAGTCATGCCTTTAGGTGTTTAACATGTAAATGTGTATAAAACAATTTTTCGCAATAATAATATGGTAAGGTGATAACTGGACAAAAGTAATGTATTTCTATAGTAAGTAGAGTAAGTTGGCAATGCCGGATTACACAGAACAGGGTTAGGTACTGCAAATACTAAAGGTGGAAGGATTTGTCTGAAATGTGCATAGATAAGTTTAAATAAATGAATAAGTCTACGGAGGTACGAAAGGAGTTGAGTGAGAATTCGGGACATAAAGCATTGCAGTAAAAGATAAGATCCTCTTTTTCTGGTTTATTGTATTCTAGCAGATTGGGTTGGACTTGGACACGCGGAACTGTTCATTCCTGGAACATCCGAATTTTCTGGGTGACAGTTGGTGCCATCCCGGGTTTTACAATTGCGTATCATCACGCTATCCTATCTGAGTCTGCCTACATTATCATAACATAACACTTAAACAGTCAACGTTCAACTCTGATCCTTGCTCCGAGACTTTAACGAATATTCAATGCACAATCTGGATCCGTTGTCTGAGTTCTCTTGTCTTAGGTTTTGTTATGTTATGGCTCCTGTTTCAAGGAAATTATTATTATAGGGCAGGGTCCGATGTATATGTGAGTGAGTGTTTCGATTCAGACACGTGTAGGCATATAAAGTTACGTATAGTCTACAATATGCAGATGTTCTTGTTCTTCCAGATATATATGTACATGTAGTTTCCGTAATAACCAGTGTGGTTTGGTTGGTTACTTAGCTCTCCGATTCGCTTTTGGATGAGTCCCCAATATGTAATTAGACATCTGTCCGCCTTCTCACAGTTTCCTGTCCTGTCTCGTCTCGATTTAATCTAATTGAAGACAAAAATGAGTTTGAGTATCGTCGTCTTGTCTTTGTCCGCACAGATTACTTACATTTTCAATTGCTTGCGAGAAAATTGCTTTGGATTATTGGGCAAAGGCTTTTTTCTTTCCGGATCATCGCTAGATTTTCTCAGTCTGGTCTCGGGATCCCATTCGTTGTGTCTTCACCAATAATCTGCCTTTCATAGGCTTTGGATTTTCATCCCCAGAGTTTCTTCTACTTTGCGGCTTCTTGTCTTCTTTTGTTCACGCACCATAAATCGAACTATCTAGGTGTCCTAGAATTAGAATTCTGAACGAAAGAAATTAAAAAACAATGTTTTAATCTTTTCAGTTTCCTTAGTCCAAATACATAGTTGAAAAAGAAATAAATTATGTAAATAGTTCCGCTTTTTGAGATAGAATCTCCCCAACTCTCACCACTAACAAAGGATAAAATATTAAGTAGCTATTGCAGAGAATACTTTGGTGCTTCTTTTGTAGCCTAAGAACAAGATTTTCGGTGAAAGAACCAGGTAACTGATTATTGGGTGTGTAAATGAGGAGGATGGAAGGAATCCGACGTCCAAGGCCAAAGGTCAAGTCAAATAAAATTTTCTTTGTTTTCCGGAAGTCAAATTGTTGTCATCCTGTGGTTTTCTCCGTAATTTTATTGCTATTTCATTGTCTTATTTTCCTGTTGTGTAGTCCTTGGCTCTGCCCGCCTCAACTCCGCCATCATATCCACTGAGTTCTATTCTCCGAGGTGGAAACATGTCAATCTCCGACACCGCGGCGGGAGACTTAATGGCGAGAACAACAGCAGTCCAAAATCGTCTAGAGGAGGAAGCCTCAGCTTACAAAAGGCGCCTGGAAAGCTATCGACAGGCTCAACATCAGCAAGCTCTTTTGGTGGCCCGACTCCAATCAAAGGTCAATTAATTAATTTCTAAGATATTTCTTACATATATTGTTAGTTTCAGAAGGTTTAAGATCCCTTTTTATCTCAATCTTACAAATGTGTACGCGTGGTTTCATTATTTTCTACAGCTGAAAAGTTCATGAATTTATTTTATTTCGTAACAGTTCAGCTCTTTAAATCAAAAATTATGTACTATTCCTACTTTTATATGAATCTTCTGAATGATTATAGCCAAATAAGTCGGAAAAGCTGAATTGATCCGATATCCCTGTTGAAAATAATGGATATTATTTGTTTGTCTAGCTCCTGCAATACAAGCAACGCTGCACAGATCTAGAATCGAAGTTAGGACAGAGTCCAGTAGCCCAGGATCTGCATTACTACCAATTCGGTTCGCCGACAAGAGACGGTGTTCCGGAATTCAGTTCGAGTGCGCGTCCCGGTGTGAGTTTTGCTGGAGTTGGTGGAGGGGGTGGGGGAGGAAGTGGAGGAGGAGGAGGGACTACGGGAGGATATGGAGTCCCGGCTGATCTGGATGATGCTATGTGGAAGTTGGAGCAGGAGAGAATCCGCAATGAAAACTTGATGCATTTGAATCGTGACCTTCGGACAGAGTTGGATGAGACGAGGAAAATCAACAACGCGTTATCTTCCGACTTGCAAAAGCTGTCAGATGACTGGGACAAGCTAACGAAGCAGATGGTCGACAGAGAAAATCTGTGGAAGGCAGAAGAACAGGCTTACAGTGACTACTACGCTTCAGAACATTCCAAACTGCTGGCTCTCTGGAAAAAGGTGGCCGCAACCAAGCGGGACTTTGCCGAAATGAAGTCGGCCACCGGAAGGGACATGGCTCAGTTGAAGAACAACATGGCTAGAATATCTAATCAAATCTCATCGGGAGTTATTACCGCACAAGTATCATCTCCTACACCACAACAGGTAAAATATATTTCATTCATGCATCATAAAACGTATTAACTCGGAATTAAGCTAAAGACAGGTTATATTTAATGCATCATCTTAAAATGATAATTAGACGGAGGAGCTCGTTTGGTAAACTTAATTGTTAAGGCTTAGTTAATTTAACAAATATTTTCAGTTTGTTATTTTGATATGGTGTGTGAATCCTGTTTTGTATCTCACTACATCTTCTTTTCACGATCAATTGCCTCCGTTAATTTGCCAGAAATAAAATAATCCTCTTAAGTAATGCGATCAATGTCCAATTTAATCTTTGGTGTTTCCTTTGTTGATATGGCCTTGTGGAAAGTGAAGAGCTCTACAATAACATTAAAATGCTGCCGAAAGCTGCTCTAAATATTACTATTCTAGTTAAATTGGGATTCACTTGATACTCCCCCACGATTATAAAACAACCTTTTTTAAAGATAATTATTTATAATGAAATTTTATTGGGGGTTTTCATTTACTGTGGCCTTGTGAGTAATAATAATAGTTTGCCAACAATACAAATGATTCTGTAGGCAAATTGTACTCACATCCACATCCACCGCCACCCCATTTCATTTTCCAAGAGGATGTAGCCTGATTATACGCTTGTGTACAATTTGCAAGTGCAGAGTCATTCCCAACATCGCAAAGACAAAGTGCATTGCAGACAGAGTGCAGAAATACTCATAAATTCTTATCAAAAATAATGAGACATTGCTACTTTATGGTTTTACAGTCCTAACAACAGAGATATCTAACGCTAAGGTAGCTGCGATGAAACATATTTTTAAATTCTTATTTTTTGGCAATGTTTTTCTTGTACTACATCGAGTATTACCACATTATTAAATGAGATTGTGCTCACCATGCACTCATTTAGGGTATGCACGCACCGTAGAACGCACGTTTCACGTAAAGATACGTAGCAAAAACCAATGCCACACAAAATGGTCTATTCCAATTATAATGAGTTACTTCGTAGTACGAAGTAACTCAGTTCGTACCGTGCTCCATCAAAGTTTTAATCATTAAGCACTTCGTGATTTATTAGCTAAATATTGATAACTTCAGGTCAATGGCAAGTCAAACGCGTGTATTACTGTCAATATTATTACAATCAGACCCATTATACGCAGATAATATAATAATTAGATACAAATAAATAGCTACCTATGCTTGGGGAAAAAACTGATGAATTATCTCAATCAATCGAGTTGTGATGAGAAAACTTTATGAATTGCCGTTAAGCTCTTGGTTGTGATTTTTGTCAGCTGCGTTGATTCTAGAATTTTGTATCAACCCGGAATTGTTTTGTAAACACGCACATAATATTTCTTGAGCAGATTTTATAAGCCAATTTTTATTTGTAAGCCTAAGTCTGTATTTTTTATGATACATTAATTAATGATGAAAAATAATTGCAATTTGTTAGGGAATATTTAGGAGTGCCACGCATTGAATGAATGAAAGCCATTACTAGTACTTTGAGGTATCATTTTGCATGTCACTATGTAAAACCCGATAATTTCATGGTAAGATATAGAACTTAGACACATAATACGTACTAGGTAGTGGGTAGTGCATGAAATTATTTGTTACATAGGATATTATAGCTGAATGTATAACTGACTGAGTGAAGTTGTTTTGTGTTTTATGTGTTCTTTGGGGAATGTTAGTATAATGACTTAGTACAAAGAATTTCTTTTGTGATAGTGCTATTGCCTATTGCTAATCTCATTTATTTCCCAGCATTCCATCAGAAATAATGAGTCTGGGAAATTCATTCTAGAAGGTTGTCTGATTTGATGTGATGGAGTGTGGAGAGGAGAGTGGAAAAGTAGCAATCCGTCAACTCCTTTTCTCCATTCTAGCTAGCCAGGTAAATAAATAGTCTTTTATGCTGACGAAATTCAAATGCTCACATCACAAGTCAAATGGGGTAGCACCTTTATTCCTCCAGACCTAAATGTATCGACCTGCTGTTTAGTCAAGTCGTCAAGTGATGGGGGAAACTTTTCCCATTTCTTCCTTAATTCTAGGATTTATTCTTTAATGCTCTTTTCTATGATGCTACAGCCAGAATGCAACGAGGACACAGAAGAAATCTCATTTAAGTCTTTGACTTTTTCATTACGATGATTGGCATTTTGGCATTGTCATAATGATCTGATCAGGATGGATTTCCTGGGGAGGAATTGCCTTTTATCTATTTTTCTCGAAAGAATGTGAATTTAAATGAGGATTCCAATGGCTTTATAGGAATTGGTCACGCAAGCCAAGTTGCATTCGCATATCCGGATTTTTATGCTTTTTCCAAAGTTTTGTGGAATACTAATATAAATCAGAAGTCAATTATCCTGAAATATTGTGTGTTTCAGCAGATTTTTCAGTTTTTATTCATTTTACAAACTTTGTGCGTTGCGGTAAGATTTTTCTAGGATTTTGATTATAATTACATGCGGGTAATCACTAATCTGATGAGTAATTGCAAATAATGATTTTAATCTGAATCTGTTTTATTTCATTGTGGACAGGAAGCAGAGCAGAGCGCATTTATTTCTCAATTGACTCATGAGCTGAATATCGCTCAAACAACACACGAGAACCTTCGAAAGCAACTGAAGGACCGTGATGAGCGAATCAACGTGCTGGAGAGCAACATTGCAGACCTTGATGGGAAAACTCAATCACTGGAGCAAGAACTGAATCGAATTTCAAACCAGGAATTGGGTCTTCTGCAAAACAGTCTGAGGGAAATCGGGAAATTGCTTCTGAATGATTTTGATCAGCACGGACTGGAAGACGGACATGACCTTCACTTGACATCTACACCGGCGATATTCATTTACGATGAGAGTGGAGAGAATCCCACGGTGTTCGCGGAGTCTATTGTCTCTGCTGTCCAAGCTGCACTGAATAAACGACAGCTGCAAATCCATTCTTTGCAGGTGTGACAAAAATATGCATTAAAAATATTATTTCAACCTTTCTGCTAAGGGAAGTCTGTCTATGGCACAAGTTTTTGTTATTTATAATTATGTTTTTGTTATTTTGCGTAGTAAGTTGGATGTAGATGTTAAAACTGACAAAAGTTGCATGCGTGGAACCAAGGAAAATTCACATGCATCACGAAACCACGATACACGTACTAAATGCACAAGTAATTATTAATTCGCACGTTTTATTGCACATAATTACATTAGATAAGGAGATAAGCTATTTTTTCTTTAAATGCGAATGCACGAACGTAAGTTCAGAACTAAGATAAGTATTTCCGTAGTATTCCATCATTAATGTATGTATTATATGTAGGTGAGTTTGTCTTCAGCAAAAGAGCAAGGACTTCTTTCTCGTGGTCATGTTGAGTCACTAGAGCAAGAAATGTCAAAATCAGAAGAAAAAATTACTCAGCTAACTGATTGTAGTGAAAAATTAAAAGATGCTCTCGAGAACATCAGGATGGAGAGAGACACGGCTCAGAGGGCTTTGGATAACTTGAAAAATGAGAAAAATATCATTGAACAGCAAAGAAAAGCGTTGACTTCAGAACTGGAATCAACTATGAAAATCAAAAATAATATGTCAACGAATTTAAGCAAGGTATTCAAAAATGCAATTCTGGGTTCCCTCCAAAATTAACGTGCTCTTACAAATAGTTATCTCAAACTGTCCAGCAAAATGATTTTATGCCGGGAAATTGTTGACTAATTTTATGTTTTTAAATAGCTGGAAAAATCTCTGGAATCGTATAGGGATGAGACAGACTCATTGACCATGGAACTAGACAAAACCCGGGACGAACTGAACTCTAAGACTAGTCAATTGAAATTGGAGCAAGATCTAAATACCAAACTAAGAGAACAACTTGGCTCAGTGGGCGAAGATAAGGAACGAAATATTTCCGAAAACAAAACTCTAAAAACTCAGCTGAATGAGATAACCACTCGATATG
This sequence comes from Tomocerus maximus, assembly GCA_019776445.1. Lineage (NCBI taxonomy): Eukaryota > Metazoa > Arthropoda > Collembola > Entomobryomorpha > Tomoceridae > Tomocerus > Tomocerus maximus. Next base: position 10,672 of record JABASH010002763.1, on the reverse strand, counting down.
AGGATGTTAGCTTTCAGTTTGAGAGAAGCGAGGATGCGTTGAAGAAATGGAAAATGGACGCAGAAATTTTAGCCGAGAAGTTGCGCTCATCAACAGAAAGAACAGAAGTGATTGAAAAAGAGAAGAAGAAATGGGCGGAAAAAGCAAGAACTATCGAAGAACTGAAGAATCAACTGGATTCAGAGCTTCAAGACGCTAGAAATGATTTGGCTAGTCTGAGGAGAGAAATGCTCGAGTCAGAGAGAATAAGAACTGATTTGGAGGCAAAGATTGAGAAGGAAATTGCACGGGCTGACGGATCTGAAAACCGACGGCAAATCTTAGAATCCCAGATGGACTCGCAAAGGGATGAATTTTTGAGGGAAATTTCATTAACAACGGAAAAAGCAGAAATCATCAATGAAGAACTAAATAATATCCGGTCAGGATTTTTCTATTGCTTTATTTATCTTTAATATATTTGATTTGACAGATAAAGTAATTTAGTCATACTTGTTGGGATTTTATTTAGACGAGAACTTGAGGAAACTTATCAGAGTTTGGAGAGAACTAAAGCAGATTTGTCTAATTCGGAAAAGTTACATATGGAAGCTATCCATTTAATAGAGCAGAAGGAAACTATTTTGAAAAACTTAACGAATGCACTGGAGAAAACTCGGGATGAGAAAACATCTTTAGAAGAATTAGAGGACACTCTGAAAACCGGTTTAATTGAGAAGGACAAGAAAATTGAATCACTTGATAGACAAATGGGGGATCTGAAAAGCAAAATGAATGCAGAGCTTGAAACTGTTAAGGATAAACTGAAGAGGTAATGAAGAATTGTAATTTAGGGATTATAAATGACAGAGAATGATTGAAAATTTTTATTGGTTTAATCTAGAACGCAAAATGAAATGAAATCTCAAAAAGAAAAGGCAGACCAAGAAAAGTCGGCGATAGAAACGAAATTCACGAAAGAACTGCATACAGTGAAGTCAAATAGTGGATCAACCGAGGAGAAAATGAAAAGTGACTACGAAGACAAACTGAAAAGCCTACGGATTGAACTTGAAGGGGATAAAAAGAACGAATCGAACAAGTTGAATTCGGAAATAAATTCTTTGAGACAACAAATCGACAGTCTTCGTGTTCAGTACGAAGAAGCTCTTCTCCGAGCGGAGAATGACAAACAGCAAGGACTACTTTTGGCTCAGCAGGATCAGCAAGGGTTATCGGACAAAATTCGGCTACTGGATAGAGAACTGGAAGATCTTAAGAATGAGAAGGACAGACTGAAAAGAGAATGTGAAGCAAAATGCAATCATGAAAAGAATACAGCGGCTTCCCTCCGATCTGAGTTGATTAAACTAAGGAACGAGTTGGAAACCACAAAGCAAGATGGTTTGGAGAGTTTGAAAATAATTGAGGTCCGTTTGAGCGATATTGAGAGGGAAAGAGAAGGTGCTTTTATGCATGTTGAGGAATTGCGGAATAAATTAAGAAGTACCGAAGAACGAGAAGCTGAATTGAAAAAAGAACTTGGAGATGTCAACAGAAAACTAAAAGATTCTGAGAGCTCTGGAGACTTTTCTAAGAAGGAAGTTGCTGAGTTGAGACGAACTTTGGGAGAAATGGCAATGGAAAAAGAAAAAACTAATTCTAATGTTGAAATTCTTAAGGAAGATATCAACAGACGGGAAAATGATTTGATGCTGTTGAGAAAAGAGATGAATAAAATGCAAGGTTATGTTAAAAATCTGGAGAAACTCAAAGCAGAACTGGAAGCAGAAGTTGGCACTTTGGGTGTTAAGTTAGATGCTTCGGCTCGGGATAGATCCGAAGGATCTAGACATCTGGACGAAATTTCAGAGCAGTTGACTCAAGCAAGGAGCTATGCTGCAAAATTGGAGTCTGAAGTAACCGAATTGAAAGTTAAATTGGAAGCGGAAACTGACAGGAGGGATGACGCAGAGGCTCAGTGGAGAACCTGCAAGAAAATGTTAGACGAGGCAGAAGGACAGTTGACATTGACTAAAGGGGAAGAAGAAAGACTTGCTTTGAAGCTGGCAGAAGCTGAGGAACGCTATGGAGTTAGGGAAGGACAGCTTTTAGCCATGGCTGATGATAATAAAGTCAGGGAGAAAAAACTCATGGAGGAAAAACATAATTTGAATATTTGTCTTAATTCTGTTCAAAATCAAATGGAACATCTTACGGTAATGTATCTTATTTATAAATTTTTCGAAGTTTTTTCGGGAAATATTCCGATTAATTGTTGTATTTGATGATTTTACTATTTTGCAGTCTAAACTTTCATCTGCTGAAAACCGTTTGAAAAGTCTTACGGATGAGAAAACCGACCTTGAGCGTATGAAGAAAGAGTCCGAATCCAAGCTGAGTCAAATTCAGTCTGGTTTCAAGCGTCTAGGAATTTCCGCTGCTGCAATGGACAATCCAGACGCTGCTCGGAGAGTGATGGCCACTCTACAAACACAAATGGCAGCATTGCAACAAGACCGTGATACTTTGGCCACGCAATTACGATCGACGAAAGATGCGTTGACGTCATGTGAAATGGCCAAATCCAACTTAGAAGACCAACTGGGAATACTCAATCGGAATCTGCAAACCTCCCGAGCTGATGGCAAAGCTAAAGAAGCAGTGGTGTTCAATCTGGAGAAAGAAGTTGCTTTGAAGCACGGAGAGTTGTCTCGTCTGGCGGACAAAGTGAGGGAATGTGAGGATGCCATCAAATCCAAGGAAGATGCTCTGCGAGGAATGAAATCAGAAAAGGATAGCCAGAAAGAGGAATTGGACAAAGCGCGTCAGAAATGGGAGGAAGGCCGTGCACACTCCGAGTCCAAATGGGCCAAAGCAGAAGTGAACATGAGAGCCTTGGAGGGAGATCTGAATCGAATGGCCCTCGTTCTCCAGCAAAAAGATGGGCATATCCAAGCTCTGGAAGAAAAGTGCGGTGGAACTCACAGAAATAATACCGAACTGGAAGAACGTTGCGCTTCTCTTACAATGACAGTCGAACAGCTAAATATTTCCGTAGAAAAATTAGCACAGGGAGAACAAGACTGGAAAGATAAATTTAATTCAGTCAGTAGGAATGCTTCGGAGAATCAAGCACAAGTGGCTCAACTTAATGAGAAACTTAGAAATTTGTTGAGAGACAAAACTATGGTTGAACAAGAACGAAACAATCTCAATGAAAAGTGGGAATCGGCTTCCTTGGCTCTGCAAGATTTCAAGAGACAAGTACAATCACTAGCTGAGAAGAATCAAAAGCTTCGAGTACAAACCGAAGAAATGACTCGCAATGCCATTGATAAACAACTTAAAATGGCTGTAAGAAATATTAGTTTTAATATTGAATTTTCCGAAATCACATTTACATGATAACTATTTTTCCAGTTTGCAGAGTCTGGTTCTGGAAAGGAAGATATGCGACAGATACTATCAGAAAAATTAGAAATGCAGAGACGAGTTGATTCGCTGATGGACAAAGTCCGGGATCTGGAGCGAGAAAATAGAGAATTGGAGCGTCTTAAGGATTCAGTGCCTCTGAAGGGCGTTTCTGGACGCAGCAGTGCTATTCCAAGTATGAGGGACAATGCAGTGACAGTTCTGGAAGAAGAAAACTCAGAGTTACGCAGAAAGATTTCAAAAATGGATGCTGAAATTAGGGAAATGGAGCGAAGACACACCAAGCATATTGGAGAGGTTACTGCGCAAGTGAAACAAGTGAGAAAGTTCTTGGATTGTGAAAACCAACTCCGGCAAATCTTTTAATTCCTTGTAATTTATTTTAGGAACGGGATTTCGAACTGGAACGTGCCCGAGCTGCAAAGTTACAAGCAGAGCGGCTTTTAGAAGCTCGTGAATCAAATTACCGTCAGCAAATTCAAAGGCTAGAACAACAAGTAGCCCATCTTAAAGAACAACTTGGGGAAGAAATCCGCCGTCGTCAGAGTTTCNGTAGCCCATCTTAAAGAACAACTTGGGGAAGAAATCCGCCGTCGTCAGAGTTTCTTGTCCCGCAGTTTCCGCACTGGACAAGAGATCCGTTCTCTGCGACAAGCACTGGGAGATTCGCTCCGAAATGTGTCTATGGACCCTAATACAATGGAGAATGAGACTCGACGACTAGACACCACTTTGGATCTTCACAAAAGTGCATCTCAATCTTCACTTCTAAGTCCACAAATGAGGGATCCGTCTCCTTTCAATAAGTTCCACTCCTATTCCTAAGATGTAACTAATAGATTTAAAAATTCCTTACCCACCCACATTCTAGTCAGGGTAATCAATTAAGCAGTCAAGGTCAAGTCTAATAATTTGTTGCAATTTGTCAATTTAAAAAATTCGTATCACTTTAAGAGTCTGAAAAATTCCATGCAAAATCAGGTTACATCAATCAGTGACAGTTAAACTCACGTTAGTATAAGTAGGATTTTAATACCTGTCCTTAATTGATTACCCTAAAGTTAATATTGTCATTTCCTACACAGAAATATCTTCCTCTTCGTACGAAACCAAAGAAAACCAATTATACTCGAGTCGATAAGATACTACAACACATTAGCACTGCCATGACATTTCTTGTAAGACTCCGTAACGTATTTCAGGTCAACAAACTAAACCTACTCTTAACTAATCAAGTTATGTAAAGGAAAATCGTGTATGTAGTCATTTCCTAATAATGTTAAATAACCGTGAGTATTGTTCGGTATACATTCGTAGTGACAAACTCCTAAAAATCTCTAAAATTGTCCAGTTTATAAAAATGCTTAAAGCGGAGGGAGCAGCTGAGCTTTTTGGGGAGATTTTTGATTAACTCTGCAAAAGTTGCCTATCAGAGTTATTTAATTCCACGATCAAAAACCAGTGCCTATAACTTTTTACTTGACGAATTTTTCCTGGGATTTTATTTGTCAGTTTAATTTCCCTGTCAAAGCCAAGGTCGTCAACTGAGATGGCATTTTTAAGCTTTAGATGTATTTATTTGGATCTTTGTTGAGTATTTTCCTTTTCCATGATGTTATTGTGATGGCGTTTGTGATATTACTTCCAATTATTGTGCTACTATATTTAAATGTAGTTTTAGGAGATGGTGGTAGAGGATTCCAGAATCTTTGCACTTCTGGTTGTTGTTTAGTAGCTTTAGCTTGTTTGCATGATTTAAATTGCAAAGATTGCTTTGCTTTGTTATTATTCAGAGAAACACCTTAGATTGAGACACTAAAAAGTTAAAGTAAGAAAGTATACGCAGTAGAATTACGTAATGAATAGTTACTAACATTTAAGTTAGTGAATTACAAATGCTAACTATACAAACCATTATGAGAACGTAAATTGTAAGTGAAGACACTAATAAGGAGCTGACTGCCTCTTAGATGGTAGCAAGTTCCATATTAATACATAGATAATTTCTGATCGTTGACATGTCACGAACTGTAATGTAAGAAGCCTCAGGCTGCCTTTTTTCTTTGCGTCTTGTAAAAAGATGTGCCTTGATGGCGTTCCTATACTATATACTTGTAAGAATATGCGGAAATTACATCTGTCCGAATTGTCCACTATTCTATAAATGAGAATGATAAATCAACAACTTAAAATGTAAATACAAAGTTCTCTATTCAATCCTATAAGAAACAAGTAGGAATGAAAGGAAGAGACTTTAATTAATGCTAAAACATAACAGAAAGAGATCAGTATTACTAATTCGACACTACCAAAGAAAGTGCGTAGACAACTTTTCAACTCATTACATATTTTTCAGTTTTTAATGTTCGCATTTCGTTATCGGTGTGATGTGAATATTTTATTTTGCTTGATTTTGTTTCTGGTTATGAACAAAATGACCTCTTATGGTGTTTTGACACTTTTATATTTTAATTAAGTCTTGTCTTGTGATTCTTTTTTTGATTGCGCTAGCCATTATTGGTTGTGTTCACTTATACGATAGTTTTTTAATATTTTATTCGTGCTAATGTAAAGCCAAGCCATCTCTGGTTCGACATTTTTGTGATTTTTTACATCTTTTATGCTTTTTAATCGACATAGTTATTTTTTAGTTGAATTCAAGTCTCGTGCGGAGGAAGGGAAGTATATAAAATGAAAAACGAAGGAACGATTCAAAAGGCAACATCGTAATTTAATTTGTTGTTAGTTGTTAGTGTGTGTTGTCCTTGTTGTAGGTGACACTGCACAGATCCACATCAAACGTAGTCTTTCAACTAATTGTAATTAGCAATGTAAATACTGTTCTGTTGTGTATGCTATGCAATTAATCCTCCTACACAGGAATTAAGTAGGTACTCTGTAAATATTTGCATGTTACTCTCTTACACACGCAAGCAAATTCAAATAGAAAATTTATGTGAATTGTTAGTCCATTCTGGCTACAACTAATAATTGTCAAAATCAAGAACTAACCATCCGTCCTATATAAGTATGCCTTAAATGTTCTAACAATAGTTGTATAAATAATGTACAAGTAACTGTTTACTCCGTCCAGTAGCTCGCAGTTGGTAGATATGTGTATCCTATAAATCAATTACACTGGCGCATATTCAGGTGTTAATTAGTAATGACTTCCAAAACAATGCGTCATTAAGCTTATCGCAGAAGTTTAATTACTAATGTTATCAATTTATGCAGTGCTGTCTTCAATCACTTTCCGTCGGCAGTTATTTTAACTCTCATTGTGTTCATTTCATCTATGTCAAGTATATTCAGTCAGACAACGTGCCATTTTAATTCAGTGGAAAAAATATTTTCTTTGCTGATGATTTTTGTTTTTTGTGCTGCTTTAAGATATGAAAACCTGAATTCTCAATTGTAATTTAGTTTCTAGTCCATTCTAGTCCATGTCCATTATGTAGTAAGTAAATATATCTGAAACCTGAAGGATAATGTTATTGTTAATAGTTATTGCGTAGGTGTTAACAATTATTGGTGGCTACTGAATACTGTCGCCTAAATTAAAATGAATAATTATTGTCGGTAACGATAATGGTTGAGTTTAGTGGTTAAGAATTATGAGCGATAGATTGCAAGGCCAGATTGTTGTAAACCCAATATTATTTCATATCATGCCAATTGTCATAATAATCGCATGAATGACGCTTGTGCTAAAGTAAATAAATGATTACAAACTGGGATTAGGGGATTATGTGTACCTCTTCAACATTATTTTCTGTCTCCATAAACCTACATTGCATGGTCAATGTTTAATTTATTTACTAACCATGTACCTATAAAATGTGGAGTGCCAAAACCTGATGTTGGTACCTCAACTCGTCGCGTTGGTCAATTAAGCACTTGGTCATTTAACCTTAATTGAATTACATGTAAAAGCGTAGAATTAACTTAAAATGGAATGGTCTTCAATGGTCAGTAAAGGATTTGATGAGATGCTTTTAGTGCAATTGCATACACATGCATACCAGGTCCCATCGAATTTATTTTGAAGAAAGCTCGTGACCTGACGACCTCCAGTGACTCCAAGCCTGTCGGCTTTGAGAAAAGATCACGGAAGTTCGAATAGAGTTGTTAGTGAATGTGGATCTAATTGTTTTGCCTGATTTGTATGAACATGAAAGTAAGTACATACGAGCTTGTGCATGGATTTCCTGCAGCCCCTGAGCCACAAGCAATCTACTTAATTCAATTAAACTGCTATAACGGATTGAATAATTAATTATTGTTTATCTGCTCCACTTTTTCAAATTAATTAATTTCAAATGTAGACCCTTCCCTTTGGCACTGCGTACTCCTCCTCTACTCGTAGACGTTTATTAAAAAATAGAAATACTAATCTGTAATACTGTAGACTTCGGTAACTACTTTAATCTTCCCATTTAATGTAATGCACTTACTACTGTTACTACTTCCCTTTAGATGTGTTGCGGCTGAGCAACTACGTTGCGTACGGAATTATCATTTCGATGAAGCTTATACTAAGTAACTTAGATTCAAGGATTTGGTATAAAATAATATTAGGCACTAACAATATTGCTAGAAAATTAATTCTTTTACACATCTATTGTTTCGTTTGACATCAGGCAGTAGGTATGCCAGCCAAACCCCTGTTTGTCTCGACCTCTCGACTCTTCCGTGAACAGCCCACACACAACCTATATTTGTATAGTTAGAAAAAGATTGTGCAATATTACTAACTAATATAGCATCTTACTTTTAGTGTAGTGAAATATTGCTGTATAAGGATTACCTACGTGGCAATGTTTTCATCTTCATAGTTAAGTAAATATTAAGTACCACAAAATCCTCCCAAAACTGAGTAACATTCATCTGTACTGTGGACTCATTAGTGCGATCATACATAATAGTATTTTATCCAGATTCAACTCAATGTTTACTGTTATTCCGTGGAAGCGTGCAGTGGAACTGTCTTCGTAATATTTAGTTATCCGATATTGAATAGTCAAATTGACTCCTATAGGGAATTATTCCTAAAAGGAATTACACACACAAGGGAATTTTACACTAACATGTACTACTTATATAAAATAATCCAGGAATAAAACAATTTCAGATTATATGCATATGCATCGCACTTGTTTGTTGCAGCCTTCTTGATGGCATTAGCCTTAGAAATAATATAGTAATCCAAATCAATATTTTGAGGGAAAGAGTGTTCTTCAGGAGTTTTTCACCCTTTAGATGAATTTCTTTTAAAGAATCATTTCTCAGTAGAGTTTTTCCATGTAATCAATGTTTACTGTTCCCAAAATTAAGCTCTTGCCTTTTCAATAAACTGTTATACTTAACCGAAAATGTGGAGAATGAAAGAATGGCTCTACTACCCGAACGGAGAGAAGACTGATTACTCTAGGAATAAGTAGATGTCTTACATTAAGCATCGACTTGTTTAAACACACACTAATATCCTCAACATTCACCACACATCCGCCCAATTGTGATGATGGGATTTTGAACGTATAATGCTGCAGCAGTTGTTCTTCAATGCCTCCTCTTTCAATCAAATTCTCACAGTGATTAGCAATGAGCTTTCTCCTTCCCAACTCCTTTCTCTGCATTTTCACATCAGAAACTTCAAAAAAATTCATCTTTCATCTCTGTATTTGTAAAGTCTATTTATATGCATCAGGACCAATTTATTATCTAAGTAGTGACAATCATACTATATTATAATTTACGGGAGTATTCTGTATGTGTGTGTGTCCACCCCTTATTTAAAATCTTTGAAACGCTATGTTGACATTTTAAAAAGCAGTGAAACGCTATGTTGGCACTTTAGAAAGTGGTTGAAGTGAAACGCTATGTTGACACTTTAGAATACAGTGAAAATCAATTCGAAGCGCAATAAAATGTCTAATTGTAACTGATTTTTGAAGTATAAGTGAAGTATTGACAAATTTCCAGGTAGTAAAAAATGTTTTGATCCTGCCAGTATTATTATTAGAGATTTAAATACTAAACTTCTATAAATAGACCAACTTTTGTACAAAATATTATATATTATCTCCGTTTTGTGAAATATAATCAAAGACAATTACTCATCTATTATCACTATCACATTACACCGCACCGTACATGTCGCATAATGTGATTGGTTTGTGTAGAGAGTGTGATGATCTATGTACATTTACATTTAATTATAATATCCAGAAATCAGGATAGATTAACTTTGTGTGGGTCGGCCAACATTTCTTTTCTCATTTAGTGACCGCCAAAGTTGGGTTACTGGCTTGTTTTATTTAACAGAAAGGTTACATAAATTGACAATTGAGGTAGATCAGTAAATCTGTTAGATGGTGTATGTGTTTTATAATATTTTCAGATTCATTTGTATTGTGTACCTAATTTAGTAGGTTGTTTGCAGAAATCTAAAAGATATATGAAAGTGAACATTTCTTTGTTTTGCTTACCATTATGGGTATTGTATAAGTAATGGGGTGAAATGGCGCAGCCGTCTCATTTAATCCAGCATTTCGTTTGTACTTCATAGCCATGTGCAGATAAATGTACAATATTCATTTTCTAAATAGCATCTCTAATTTATTAAAAACATGAAACAGAACAGAACTACTTTGCACATTTCGATGAAATGGTAACCGAGCGAGTCCAGGCCACACTCTCCATATACCTTAACCTGACTAAGTAATAATATTTGATTTTATAGCAGCAGCCATTTCCCCATTACCTTGCATTACATTACCGGGTATTAAATATGAGTACGAGGCTATATCGCTACATAATGCAAATAGAGATGAGCAAAGCAATCAATTTTTTTCATTTCCTATGATTACAATCCAATTTCTTATAGAGTTTTCTCTCTTGGCTTCCCTTCTATGCGGCTTCGTTTCATATTATATGTGACTTCACTAATATTTATAATGCATTACGTGTATTAACTGTATTAGTGGCTACTTTGTCTTTCTATGGTCTGCCTCCTTCTCTTGTGTTATGTATGCAGCTATTCTATTCGTTAATGCATCAAAGCAATTCTTTTTCTCTTCAATCTAATCTACTATTAAAGATAAATGAAGTTTACTGTGTAATGTAATGCATTGCTCCATAATACACTTTCGTCGAAGTAAATGGTAGTGGAACATACACAGTCTAAGGCGCTACTATTTCAGTAAAAGCAAAACAAAATAGCTATAACTAAAGGAAACAAGATAGCTACCCACAC
>JABASH010002762.1:0-18864 GCA_019776445.1 Tomocerus maximus | reverse complement strand
GGCAGATGGCGTGTTCTCTGGCATTTACTCAGTAAGTTAAAATCCTGGGATGGTCCCTTCTCGCGTGTTACGATCAGTGTTCAATGACCAGCCGGCTGGCTGGCTAAAATGGCTGACTAAATTAGCCAGCCGGCTGGTTGAATTTCTTTTTAGCCGGCTGGTTGAATTTCTTTTTAGCCGGCTGGTTGAATTTCTTTTTAGCCGGCTAAAATATAACTATAGGGGTTCAATGACCAGTCGGCTGGCTGGTTAAAATGGCTGGCTAAATTAGCCAGCCGGCTGGTTGAATTTCTTTTTAACCGGCTAAAGTGGAACACTGGTTACGATACCTAGAGATTAGTAGAGTAGAATCATATCGCATGGTACTTTGAGTACCTATCACATGACCTTAATGTCCTATCATATCCATAATAATATCCATATTAGAACTTTGTTGCGGTAAAAATAATATTACTAAACTTTTAAATAAAATTTAAAAACATTCAAAATAATCACATTAAATAGTGCCAGTCGCAAGTGCGTTGTTGTGTGTGCAGTTATTCACTACCTACGACTGGACTGGGACTGACTGACATTGACGGTCATTGAAGTCATTGATTGATATTGATTGAAGTCTTGAAGATTTTGAATCCCAGAAAAGAACAATCATCAATAATAATTGGCAGTCGTTCAAATATCAATTCATTGGTAAAGGGGTCAGTTCAGTGTAAGACGAAGACGGGAAGACGTAAGATAGTCAACAATAAGAAATTAATTCAACAGTTAAAGTGTATACATAACCATAACAGGTAAGCTGGTGGTTAGAGGCATTTAGAGGTAAACATCAATTCAAATTCAAATTTTTTAATTTTGGTACAATTGGCATACATTTTGGTCCAAAATTCTACAGATTTGAACCAAAATAAAAAAAGTTGAATTTGATCTGTTTACCTCTAACTACCAGCACCAGCCTACCTGATGCCTATCCCTAGGTAATTATCTTGAACCATTTTGAACCATAACATACAACGGAGAGATGACAGAAGACTTTTTTGAGGTCATAGTTTTCAAAATTGATTCTATTTCCCTTCCTTATCAGTCATCAGTATATTTATTGCAGGTTCCTTGACTCATCCAAAAATTTATTATGTTTGGACTGAAGTGAAGACCGTGACGAAGTGAAGACCGTGACGAAGTGAAGACCGTGTCAGTGTATCAATCAAATATTCTAAAATGAGCAACGAAATGACATCGACAAGCAAGAACAATATTGACGTCGACGATGGCGTTGATGTTACTGACTTCAAGAACGTAACTGGATATCCAATGTCATTGAAAAGCGCCATAATGTCTAGAAAATGGACGCCCAACAGAGATGCTGATTTCGCAAAATATCAAAAAGAACATCAATTGCAACTCCATTCAATACTGCTCTGTGATCTAGGAAAAATTAAGGATGTATTTCGCAGACAGGGAGATAGTGTTCTTGAATCATCACTTTTTAGTACAGCGACCGTTTTGAAACCAGGAGTTACATATGCTATGGGTCACAGCTCCCATAAGGCTAAGATCATAATTGATCAAGAACGGGAGAAAAGATTCAATTGTTGGAATAGACTCAGTTCTTTGAAAAAGCAGACTAAGAAAAAGGATAAAGTGGAGGATATTAAGAAGCTTCATAAAAGTAAGTTCAAAAATGTTAAAACGATGCAACCAAAATCTCAGAAAAATGAAGGAAAGCAGAAAGATAAAGTCAAAACGGCTGTACCAATATCACAAGAAAACGAGTCCATGCACAAAGATGTTAAAGCAGTTATGTCAAAATCTAATGAAAATAAGGATCAATGTAAAGATGTCGAATTAGTGATACCAAAGTCGCTTGAACATAAGGACGATGTGAAGACAGCGATACCAACATCGTATGAAGATAAAGACAAACCCAAAGATGTTGAAACAGTGATACCAAAATTCCATGAAAATGAGGACAATCTCAAAGATGCTGAAACAGTGATACCAAAGTCGCTTGAAAATAAGGACAAACCCAAAGATGTTGAAACAGCGGTACCAAAATCGCTTGAAAAGGAGGACAAGCTCAAAGATGTTAAAACAGTGATACCAAAATCGAATGATAATAAGGACAAGCCCATAGATTTTGAAACAATGATACCAAAATCGCATGAAAAGGAGGACAAGGTCAAAGATGTTAAAACAATGATAGCAAAATCTCTTGAAAATAAAAAGCATAAAGACGTTAAAACAGCGACATCAAAATCGCTTGAAAATAAGAAGCCCAAAATTAAAGACGGTGAAACAGTGATACCTAAATCTCTTGAAAATAAGAAGAAGTCTAAAATTAAAGACAGTGAAACAGTGATACATAAATCGCTTGAAAAAAAGAAGAAGCCTAACATTAAAGACGGTGAAACAGTGATACCTAAATCGCTTGAAAATAAGAAGAAGCCGAAAACTAAAGACTGTAAAACAGTGATATCTAAATCGCTTGAAAATAAGAAGAAGCCAAAAACTAAAGACTGTAAAACAGTGATACCTAAATCGTTTGAAAATAAGAAGAAGCCGAAAACTAAAGACGGTAAAACAGTGATACCAAAATCGCTTGAAAATAAGGACAAGCCCAAAGATAAAGATGTTAAAACAGCGATAGCAATATCCCATGAAAATGAGGATAAGTGCAATGATGTTAAAACAGGATTCCTTAGGATTCCTAAAACTTTCAGAAATATTCCCAAAAACGAACCTCTCTTTGCGGATGATGAGCAACAAGCAACCGAATCGGATATGCTACGAGAATTAATTAACATACTCAGCAAAGATCAGCTAGTTGACATCCCAGAAATTCGGGATTCAGATATGAAATTAGAGCCTTACGTCGTAAGTAAGGTAGCATGGTGGTTCTTAAAGGAAGAACTCTACCCTCCACCAATAGAAATCGTACATCCTGAAATACACGATGATTCTTCTGATAACAGCAATCCTTTTGTTGACAAGGATGAAGATAACAGTGAATTTAATGGTGGAATCAGTGATCCTGAAAATACAACCAGGCCTCCTGAAGATACAAATCAAATCATGGACCCAGATGTTCTCGACGAATATTGTGTTAGTGCTAGTAAATCTTATGCTACTATATGACTTAAATGAAAATTAGAAAAAGTTTGTATCATTTTATTGTATTTATGACATTTAAATTGACAGGGACGCGCCGGTCTTCATAATTGCCTCATTGGTAATGTCAAGAAATGGAAACCAGAGGACGAGAAGTATGTTAAATTTTGGAAACTCAGGTCTTCGGATAATTACTGTCGAGAATCTTTACAAGTATGTGCCTAACTTATTTAAGCTGTAGTTGATAAATTAAACAGTAATGGTATTTATTATTTATAATAATTATAGTTATTATGAGATTTAAGTAAATAGTATATTGCTTCGAAAGCGATAAAATTATAATTATGAAAGAGTAACAACCCAAGAAAACATCCTATCAGGGAAAGTGTTTTCACGGCGGATTATGAAACAGTTATAGAATGAATGTACTCAGGAATAAAAGTCGCTACAGAAATATAATGTTTTCAAAAATCCTCCGTTCGGAAGTTATGACGGGTATTAGGGTTTGCCGAGTTTTATTTTGTACCCCTAATCCTGACTCAGCATAAAATTAAAATTTCAAAAAACATTTTTTCTTCATTTGAAACTGTATCTGAAAAATAAAAATAGGCCACCTAGAGAATATGTTTACAATGCTAACAAAAAACCCGTCCAAAGTGGTCCATAACTTTCCGAGTAAAATGTTACCGAAAAATAAAACCCTAATTACCCGTCATAACTTCCGAACGGAGGGTTTTTGAAAAAAGTATATTTTTGTAACGACTTTTGTTACTGAGTACATTCTTTGCATAATTGTATCATAATCCGCCATGAAAACATCTTCCCTGATAGAATGTTTTCTTGAGTTGTTACTCGAAATAGTTATTTTTTATTTATGTAATGTTAACTCAGGCCAAATGTCGACTTTGTGAAGAAAAAGTTTTCGGAGCCCGGAACCTTGCGCTCCATATCCGTAGTTTAAAACACAAAAGGAATTTTCAACAAATGTGTAAGTCATAATATTATAGACAATTGAAATAATTGATAAGTACGAGTACGAAAGTTCTTCTGTAAAATGTTTCTTTCACATCAGCTCTTGATCTTATCACTTGCAATGAATCATCTGAAGAACTAGTTCCAGAAAAGATCTTTGTAGCTAGGCTCAGGGATTATTCTCGTGGTAAGTAACTTATCTATTTGGTTTTTGATACTTTCTGATATGAATTTTATTGAACTCAAGTTTTCAATTTCTGTAGCTGAAGCCATTGAATACGTCCATCCTAAAGATATTATGTCTTCGACTGCATTAGCAGTTACGAACGAAATCCCTGACTTTGATATAAAACCGGACAAGCGTTTATTAACATTGCAAGTATCTTTGCAAATAAGTGGAGCTTGGACTATGGATTTACAGAAAAATTGGGACGAAGCTAATAAGGCAGAGGCAAGGTATGCTTTAACAGTATGCAAAAAATAACGTGAGGTTTTTTAGTTTTTCCGACGTGAAGTTACCTTTTTCAATTTTTCCCATCCCTATATCAATCCATCTAAATTCATCCACTAAAATGCATTTTCTACATAGACCTTAAAAATAGGAAATATGAAATATTTGAAATTCTGTATGGCATTAATGAAAACCAAAACCGAGGTTCCTAAAAATTCTTATTTCTATAGATTTTTTTTCTTTCTGTTCAGATTTATAGGAGAATACGAATTCTATAGAGACAAATATATATCGGTTCCCAAAACTCATCCGAAATATGAAGAGTCATGGAAAAATTTTTGGTATTTGCAAGCTGAAAAATTGGAAAGCTGTGGGGTGGATCCGGAAAGTTTTGATTTTTTGACTCCCTGGAATAAACTGTGGCCGGCTATATTTCACCCTGACCTTAAAAAAGAATGGGAAAACAGAATGTATGCTAAACAATATTCGAAATTTAATGTAAGACTTTTGTTATATTTACGGACTAAAATATATTTTTAATTCAGCACAAGCATGAGAAAATATTATGGTGTGGATTACGACACTCTTAAAAATAAAGCTGATGAAGCAATAGCTAAAACTTCTTCCCCAACGGAAAGTGAAACAAGTCAAAATGAAGGCAGTTACTGTCAACCTCCAACATACATTGATCCGGTAACTACAGTAAGACTTTTTATAGGGTTTCGTTACTATGTTATATTTATTATCATTGCCCTTAAATCTTTAAAACAAACAGTTCTAAATTGCAGTGTTTCGTACTCTTTCGATCCATTATTCTTTTTTGACTTATGGGTATGTGAATATATATAATTGGTGTGGTGTTACAATGTGAATGTATTGATAATCCTTCATTTTCAGGGATATCGCAATCGCAATAGAAAAAGGAAGAGAAACTTTTCACGCCATGGTCCAAGATCAAGTTCAAGTTATTCTCCCCGTCGTAATGGACAGGAAAGTTTTGGACAGGCATCCCATCATCAAAATACCAAGTATGCTCGGGTTGATAAGTTTAAGGGCAAGGGTAGAAATGTATTCATTCCAGAGAATAAATATGATAGGCAGCGTGATTATTATTACGATAGTTATGAAAGGAGATGAGATGGACTATGAGATAGATCTACCGTAATATTAAATGTTCCAAAAGTAAGTAGCCCTTAGTTTAGTGATTTAGTAACCTTTTGCAAATGTTCAATCTTATTGATTTAATATTTTTGAGTTGACATTTGTTTTGGTCGGTGAGGTGTGAGGTCAAGTGATAGTGACTTGTGCGAATCTCTGTAAATACTAAAAAAAACTTTGTGTTGAATTATCATCAGTATTTATATTTTAAGTTATTGTTTTGTGTTTTTATTTTTTCTGTTTGTCAATTGTAAGGTTACTATCCCATTACTACTAGGTATAAGGTAGGTAGGTAGGTAGACGGTAGACGTCAATACCACACATTTTCAAGTGTGCTCAAATAAGTGCAACCGATTATATTTAAAAATATTTAGTACCACATTTTACATGCTATTTTATATCCGTATTTTCAAACGAACAAAGACGATCTATACGAAAAATGTGCCTTATTGATAATACGCTATATAAATGACCCTTTCATTTCAGTTATTTTGTTCCTCGTTTGATCACATTAAGGATTAAGGAATAATGTAATAATTGTGAAATAAGTGTTCTATTTGTACTATTTGTGTGAAAGTCAGGTCAGGGTTATTATTAATATTCTAACTATTGTATAAATACCTGCTAGTATCTTCAAAAATAACTCAGTACACTCACACTCAATTGGAATATGTACAATGTGTGTAATCTAATGTAGATTTAGGTTAAATATTATAGTATTAGTATTAATATTAGTAAATGCTATTCTGTAGTTTTGTATATTTAATGGTATGTGTGTAGTGTACGTAATAGTTCCTTAAATCGCTTATATGTACATACAGACTTAATGTTTAAACGAGCTCATTTGTATTCGATTACTGCCCACACCGCTAGGAACAGAATTTGTGTAAGTACAAGAAGCATTCGACGGGTAGGACGGATGATGTGTCTGAATAACATGTAGTCCAGCTCCAGAATGATTTTTAACGTCTGTAACAGGATTATCCTCTTCACTGCTGCTGCTGCTTCCAAAAATATCTTTCAAAAACTCAGGCATTGTCACGATTGTCTCATTAGATTTAAAGAAGCCTGGAGTACTCATTTCAACAGACCGAGGTATGCCTCCTTCCTTTCCAACAAGCCAGTATGTCCTCATTTCTCCTTTTCCCTTACAAAAAACAACAATTTACTAACAGAAGTATTATAAAATAAATGAGCAGTGCATTTAGTTACCTTTATGTCGAGAGAGCCACGGGGCTCAGTCATGAATCCTCCTAAACCGTCTAATGCAATTTTTGTTTCCTCCGTTATATGAATCTTCATTGCTGGAAATAGTAATAGATTCGAAAATAATTAAAGTAAGTTCAATGTTCCTAAAATGTTTATACCATTTCTATTATTATTACTATTGTTTGTAAAATTATTATGAATTGAGTAAAACACTTAATATTAATATATTTACTAGTGAAATGAATTATAAAAGTTGGCTAATCTAGCTTAGTAATAATATTTGTTGTCTTAGTTTAGTTAGTAGTATACAGCAGTTTGAAATGTATGTAAAAGTGTATTGGAAATCTTAAACTATAACTTTGTGCTGTAATAAAGAATGGTTTACTGCAACGAATACAGGTATACATAAAAAGATAATTGCTGGAAATATCGTAACAGAATACATATGTACGATTGCAGAAGACCATAATTATGAATCATTTACGAAGACAAGAACTTACCATCTCCGTTGGATTCCATTCTACTGGCTGTATTAATGCTGTCTCCAAATAAACAATATCTTGGCATGGTCGTTCCCACAACTCCAGCAACACAAGGTCCAGTATTTATTCCTATTCTTATTTGTAATCCAACTCCAGGTCGATGAGGAATTTCGTAATGCTTTAAACCAGCAACCAAGTCTAAAGCCATCGTACATATTTCTCCAGAGTGTAAATTCCCTAAATATGGTTTTATATACATGACATAAATGTTATGGTTCTATGCTTATGTAAGTTCTATTAATATCATACTCCAAGATTTATGTAATTCCCATTTACCGTTTCGATTCGGCAACCCACTAACGACCATATAGGCGTCTCCGATTGTCTCTACTTTATATACATCATAATGCTCTATTCTAGAATCAAATAGCTTGTAGAGACTATTCAGCATAACAACAATCTGTGAAACAGAGATAGATGTGTTAAGTCATATATGTGCACAGATAGTAGTATTTATTATTCAATTTCGTTAGTACATACTTCCATAGGAGTAGAACTCGCAGATATTTTCGTAAACTGGACAATATCACTAAAATATATTGTGACAGAATCAAATGACTCAGCAGGAACTTGTTTTTTCAGTCGAAGCTGTTTGATTACATCGGCTGGTAACATTTGGTGAAGCAACCGATCCGATCTTTTTTTCTCTCTCTTCAGATCCGCAGTTTTCGACGACAAAACCGTTGTGTAAGCCTGTACACACATAATCACAATTAACATCGGCAGGAAAATGTTTACGATAATGAAGTTGCTAGTTAGTTTATATGGGAATTATATGAAATTAAAGAAAGACTATCATTACTTCGTCAACAGAAATAATGATAGTAATGTTTCGAACTAAAGTCGACAGATTGTTACAACTTAAAGTGGCCATGTTGCAAAGAAGTTGCATCAAGAACGACATCGCTATATGTCAGTTTTGCGGACATTGCGCCCATTGCTTAATTGTATACTCTAAAGTAGCATAACTACGTGTACCGTGTACTACATGTCCATTTGTGATCGTGCTGCAAAGAAAAATAGTCCACCCACTGGACCACAGTTAACATTCATACTATCTCTGCTATTCTGTCAACCTCACAGAAGAGCAGACTGAAAAAGCTCTATTAGTTTGTTATCCGTCGTATCGAAGAATTTTTTACGACGATGATCGCAGCATCTCAATTCCCGTTGTACCAACGTAATTAATAATTAATGATGCGGTGATGTGGCGACTTTTTTCTTCCGTCGCATGTCGCATGTAAGACAACGATACATGATGACGTGAGCAAATTGAGGCAATATAGTATCAACATCACTGTTCGACCAAAATCAAAATGAGACATTCTGGGGACGAAAGTCAACGTTTAGTTTAGTTAAAATCTGGTTTTCCACAACTATTATTACTCCCAGACAATATTTTTTTACTTCGTTTCTTTATGTCATCATTTGATGATTTGATCATTATTTTGGTCATGTTACATAAAATCGGTAATTTTGATATCATTATTGTACTCACTTGTATAGTAGCAGTAACGTTTTTCACAAGGAAAATAATAATTGGGGAGATCCCAAGGACTAATGCAAGCAGGACTGCAGCAATTATCTGTCTCGTCCTAGCTGCTGAAATTTCATGTACTATTTGATCCCTGAAATAAAAGCAAGTCTCCATGTACATGGGTTAGATAAAAGTTTGTCTCAAACTACTTATTTGAATAGGGTGAGTTTGTTTTTTTGACAGACACAACTTCCCTAATTAAATAGCTGACAAAATAAAAAGTCCGTAATGACAAACACATTAAACTTCATCGCAATTAAATGAGATAATTAACAAGAATAATAGCAAAAGTCAGCTCACCTGATAAGACTTCGCAATTTCCACTGGAACGTCCGCAGTTTGTCAATGTACATAGTCATATTGGAATAATAAGCTTTAGCAAAATCTGAGTTTGCCCTTGTCTCAAACGGATTGTTCCGGTAAATCTCGGCCCTCCTGTTAGGTGCAATGTTTGCGTGTTCGTATGTGAAAGAAAAATATTATCTTTATTAATATGTAGCTCAATCAATCATATACCATCCCATTTTCATTACCCGTATGCTTCATAATATGCGATATAATTTTGTCTTTTCATAGTATATTGTAGTTTCTACTGCGTTTCAGCAATCTCATTTGGGAATTTGTGTTTGCTGATAGCATGTTGTCCCATACAGCAGAACTGAAGGTAAACAAGTAGGTCAAGCTGTCATACTTCCGTATAAACTTGCGTTACCAGCTTTTATATCCGAAACTTTATTTGAATTGTTCAACAAACCAAATGATTTCATTAAGTAGCGAACTTCTTGTGTAAATAGATCTGTCGCTGACATGAAAATGTTATGTGGGATATTTGCTTTAAAGTTCATTATGAAGGGACTAAACTGGGAAAATAGACCATAATTAGGTATAGGAGAGTATAGATTTACGCAATCAGTTATTCTCATTTAAGGAAAAGTTGATAAAAACATGAAAGATGGAAAGCAAGTGGAATCCTCATGATTATTTAAAGAGATATTTGTCTGCTTCAATTTGTATGGAACTATGAGAACTTGATACTTAGACTGTACAGAAACATTTGAAAAACAGTTTTTAACATTAATTAATATTTATCTATATGTAGATTAGTAGCTAAGTAAAATCTAGTAGTAAAGCTAAGTTGTAAGTATTATTTCATCACCATCGGTCAGTGTAGTACCTGGCTCCAAGCCCGTCATGCATTCCCGAAACGATATTTTCCTTGACAAAATTGGTCCACATGAGTGCAACATCCGAGGAGAATTGTTTGGTTGAGTTGAGATAGTCTTCTGCGAGAGAGTCGAACTTGACGTACTTGTTATACGAATTTTGAGATAATGAGCCCATGCCGAAGTAATACAATCCGTAGACCATAGACACACTATAATTTTCTATGGAGCGGATTATATTTTGGTAGGCTATTAGAGGCCTGTCAGGAGGAAATAATGAGATTAGTACAGAGATGTTGACAATTCGAGTAATGTAGGAGGAAGAAATCACTTGGATAATAAGGATCAAAAGTCATGCCATTCCTCGTTAATGTTAGTAATAATGGAGAATGTAAGTAATAGTCAGTAGACCATTCTCAGAAAAGATCATTAGGGCTCTACTATTCCATTATGCAAAAGGAAAGTTCTCGGGGTTTGCAAACACAATAGTTTTATGTAGGATTGTCTCATACTTCCAAACTCCGGTTGAACTGGTCTGCCGAATTCGCTTGGACAATAAGTCTAGAATAACATCATTAGCAACGTTGTACCAAATTAATTCGTCCAAAGCTGTTTCTGCAGTCGAGTCATTAAGTTGCTGGCTGTATTTCCATGAGCAGAATAATGAGTTCGTAAGCCCGTATCCCAGACAGATAATTTCGTATCATTCATTACAAATGAGTCGATGAAACAATCCCGTGTCCAGTTACATCACATACAACCAAACAAAATTGATCCAATTTATATCTAATGTATAGATTATAGCTATATTATGAGCTATATAATTATTATGACATCTCTAACATAATAATGGCACAACATAACTATTCATTAATTTCTTGCTTATAATATTGTGGAAACTACGAATACGTTCTAGGAAACTATTCATTTGGAAATTAACAATGCGCTAAAGCTGAGATATACGCATTGACAAAACTCTTAGAACAGCATGCATGACAATATTGCATTACTTTAATCAAAAATGTACAAAATTGTGTTGAAATAACTTACGTCAAGAAGAAAATGCGATTCCGCTTCACTCTATTGCAAACATGTTCAACAACTTTGATTAAAATTGGTGTATGATGATAGGATTCTAACTAAATTCTTAGTATATACTTAGGCAATCAGTAATCACAGTTTTTACAGTCTTTGTTTATTATTACATGCATAATGAAGTATATTATTATGGCTTGGTAGTTGTGAAATACTTTTTGTAGACATAAAACATAAAACAAACTCGTCCTAGTATTCTATTTTATTTGTCTGTGAAAAGAAAATACGTATTAGAGAAGGTAATCACAAGAACGGTAAAAGAGAGCGAAAGAAAATCTACTTTAGATCTACTCTCGGCTTTCCAAGTCAACAGGACTCCAATTACAAAGAACTTTCGCTTACAAACGACCTCCCTGGATGATAAGCCTCTTTGATATCTTAAAATATATTCCAAATTGTTTGGCACACAATTGAAATTACATACATAGCCACTGGCCACAGCGGGCTGTTAAACTCTGTTGTTATCCCAAATTTCTTTCACATTAAATTAATAAAACAATCTTGTTTATACAGCCAAGGTTTTGTAGGTATTATAAGGTATTATGTTGCACAAGGGCCTTCAGCAAAACTCGGAAATGAATAAAACGTTGTAAAAATACTAAGAAACCAAAACATGGTATTTCACTCACGATCCAAGGTAAAGAAAGCCGTAGAAAAGTTGAGCTAAGACCTTAGAGTATTTACTTTCTGTTGTACATTTAGGTAAGTATCATCGTATTATGTTGGCTGTTACTGCTTTAAGGTACAATTTCTTTGTCTTTAAGGTCACTTTCTTTCATTCCGTATGATTTCTTCGTGAATGTGAATACTACTGAAGGATCCATACGGATAATACTATGTAAATTACCCCAACGAACAAGTAAACATAAATAGAAATAATTGCCAGTAGTCATCATACTATTTTAACTACTATATGAAATCCTTAATTTCTGAAAGGTGTGTTTTGTGTGATTACATTACTTTATGTACCCTAGCGCCCAATCTTTATTGCCTATGCCGATATGCAGTTGTCAGTTGTATGTGTTAAAAGTGCAATCAATTATGACTTAAAAACAGCAGACTTTCTCTTTTTATTTCCTAGCTCTTGTAAACTTTCACCATTAGTGTCACCATTTCCCTAAATTAATGGACAATTAACTCTGCACTAGTGTTAGCATAAGGAGAGCCTTTTTTCCATCTTTTCCTGCCATGCTCTACGTACACTTGTCAGTGTACAGTAAAGTAATAATAATCATTGGTGATTCGTTTATTCTAAATTCTAGCTAAGTTGTTTCATTTTATCTGATTCAACATTTTTTAATTGGGCATTATTGCTGCACTGCTCTATCCCTATATGCCATAGGCAGACTTTCACAATGGTTTAGTAATTAATTATAAATAGTTCACACAGCAGGTAGGGTTGATAGTATAGGGAGGTTATTCACTGTAGTGAGGTAAATAAAAGATGGGTTAAAAATGTAGAAATTCTTTTGTGTAAGTGCAGATAAAATATTTAGAGGAAGTACAAAAGGAATTTAAGTGTAAATGGAGTTGTTTCTTTATAGTAAGTATTTCAGTGCAAGTAGCTTAAGAATTCTCTAGTTATTGTTTACTCAAGATAGTGCAGGGCATGAATAAAAGAGAAAGAAGTAGATGACTGGGAATAAAACCACAACTCACATTGTGGATCATGTAAATATATGTAAGACTTAAGTACGTACTCAAGTTCTTGAGTTCTAAGGACCCTGATCCTGAACTTAGGCATTGTAATCTGAATACATTATTCAAGTTGAAAAAGAAAGTTTGGGCATTACCTTAAAGTCTCCACATCTGGAACGTAGATTACAGTCGCAACGGAGAGGTTTTGCACAGTATGATCGGTTCGCTGGAACCGAGATTCCAGAGTTCCCCTGCAATCGGAACCCGACG
Organism: Tomocerus maximus; assembly: GCA_019776445.1. NCBI lineage: Eukaryota > Metazoa > Arthropoda > Collembola > Entomobryomorpha > Tomoceridae > Tomocerus > Tomocerus maximus. The sequence continues at coordinate 5,727 of JABASH010002762.1, read as the reverse complement.
TCTGCTTTAGTACACTCATTTCTTTAGGTGAGGTTGATGTAGATCTATTGTTAACGTTCTCCCCGCTAATTGAAATGTGAGAAGAATTTCTTACGTTGGTTATATGACAACTTTACAAGAGGATAGAAAATGCAATGGAAACAAAGACGAAACGTACATCTAAAATGTCAACAACAAAAGCAAGCTGTTACTCTTCATTTACATATCTATAAATCAAGACACTCAATATCGTGATTTCCAAGTTATCTGACTTTCTCCACCCACTTTCTCCACTTTCTACAATACTCTGTATTCTATCAATAAAAAATGTTTGACACGTCCCTTAGTGTTATTTGTTTGATTTACTTCATATACATGTTTAAGTATAAATCAAGACACTCAATATCCTGATTTCCAAATTATCTGACTTTCTCCACCCATCGCTACTACTCTATATGTATATTCTATTAATAAAAAAGATTTGCAACTTCGCTTTATAGTTATTTGTTTAATTTAAAATTGATACTTGTGTACGTGCTGAGAATCTTTTACTGAAATCTACTTTCTCTTCCAAAGTTTTTTCATCTTATGTACACAAAACACAATTTCACTCGCTCACAGTGCTCTAGCTTCTTGTGCAGGGCTCTACTACAGTTCTACGTGCTCTGTCCATGCTACATAAAACTAGACTATTATTAAGTGTGTACTTTACTTTTATTTACTACTGTTGAATGTTGAATTGTTAGTAGGGAAATGTCACTTCTAAAAGACAAAGAGCTAAGTAAATACAGTACGTGTGCTGTTAGTGTATGGGTAATTGTATCTAACAGAATCCGAGATGGTCATTGCACGATGTTATTATGTTCAGATTTATAATCATGCTGTGTGAAATAAGGACGTAGCGCTATAGAAAGTTCCTTATAAATCCTTGCGTTACGATTCCGAAATAGAGAAATTAATTATAATTATGGTTGTTACTTTACCTGCTTGAGTTTGTGAACAAACAGTAACCAAACTCGGCTCTTTCTTGTTGTAGCTCAGTAAGGAGTTTCCCAATTTGAACAATTACTGTAATCTACAAAGATGTTTTTTGTTAGCTGTTCATCATGATTTAGTTTCAAGAGTCTCACAATAAGTATACACAAAATAAAGGACAAAGTATATCATATAATATTGCGAATGTTATACAATGTCTGTGCCAAATACAACATACTACAGGATTTAAACTTGCGAGTCAATTAAACTTGAGTTCATTGGATTAGTTTTTCACTGAAAAGAAGACAATGATTGATTACCTAATTAATTATTTTGCTTCTAACTTGCAACTAAAAAAGCATAAAAGTAAGATAAATTTTTACGTAAACGTATTTAACTATTGAAGGACAAACAGAACTCTCACTCTACTGGGACTTTCTTTTGTGTCGCTATGAAATCTCGAAGGACGGTACACAATTTTCAATTGGAATGAACTTTCTCCGTTTGTTATAATGGACCGTATAAAACTTTCACGAAGAAACACACTGGAGGAAATTGGAATGAGAGGTCTGAGTCGGGTTGTTGTGAATTAGAAAATGGAATTCCTGAAATAGAACAGGGTTGGTGATTAATTATTAAAAAGTGTATCTGTAAAGGTGAGTACATACCTGAGAGTTGATTTCTCCAGCTTCCTTCAAATTGACGACAACTCCACTAAGGAGTGTTGAGTTTTGAACGATTAAAGCAGTAATGGGAATGAAAATCAAAATGATCATTTGGAACATCTGCCATCGTCTGGTTATAATAGCCCCAGGACGACAGCATTTCGACATACCCGATTTAATGGAGACCAAACTGGAAGAGTCTTCTTCACAGGAATTGAAGGAATGGTGGGAATGGGAGTCTGAATGAGAATGGGAAGTGTCTGAGTTTTCCGATTTGGTTCTAGTGCCGCGTGTAGACTTGGACTTGGTCGTCCTCGTCTTTCTTGCACTTCCCGACCTTGTCACGTTACCCGTGCACGTCTTACTTTGTGTTTGCTGCACTCTTTCACAGCCAGACGCTCTTCCTCTCCAAATGTTCTTGAACATGGTGAATAAAACGCGTATGAAAAGCTATCTCTGTCTACTAATTCACTCGTATCTGTTTCTCGTTCCTGCCATTTCCTCTTGTTTGGTTTAGCAAGTCCCAGGTTAGTTTAACTCTCCACAAATATCGAGTTCCTCTCCTTGCTTTTACTTTCCAACACTTTTGGTAATCTGCCAGATTAGGAGAATCAATTGTAAAAAGCACTTCCTCTGTTAAAAGGAAACATCCAAGGTTCTAAGTTCTAAATATTTTACGGCTAGTAATGGCGCATTAAAACAAACTTGAACAAATATGCCGCAATATGATAATAAAGATTATGAAAATGTGTGTTATTGACTATTAGTTGTAAAAAATTGTAAATATTATCTAAGATGAGTTTGAGTAATAGCACTGTTTCGTGTAGGTAGCTATAGATAGATGGTTTCTGCCCGAGATCACGAAAGTTACTAGAGAGAGTCACATTTAAGTCAAAGCAAGTCAATCTTCCTTCTCCAATCAAGAGAAGTTAATAATGAGAAACTTTGTATGAATGAGCTATCTGAAACAGTAACAGGCAGCAGAAGATATATAGACGGGAGGAGATCAACTTGGCCATGCCATTACTCTTTCCCCAACTTTCCGTCGCGGACTAGAGTACTGGTCCTGCGAAGAAAAATAGTTTTCCTATAACGTTTGTTCTTCCATATGGTTTTAAGCGATGGGCACCTAGCCATAAGTATTTGAGGTAAGTCAATGTTCGTGAGACAGCATGGCTCATGGCTGGAGAAAGTATGGAGAGAAATGTGCTCCTAGGATGTTAAACCCCACGACATAGCATGACAAGGATACACACGATCGAAAAGCCAAATCCTCCTAGTCAACATATATCACATATTTATAATATTTATATTCTTGATTAGCTTGTGACTGTGTGCTTTCTCCTGTCACTGTGCTTTCCCTTACTTAGAAGGATTCTATTTGATCTGTCCAGCTTTTGCTGTATAACACTTTCATGTCACTCACTTTGAGGAAGCCGACCGAGGCTTCCTGGTATGCCAACAACTTAGCCATTCGGATTGAAACGTGTAGTTTGCCAACTTATCGTGTAGCAAATCAATATGGTATAATTCGTATATAATTAGGAATTAATTCGTTGGGGTTGGGAATAATTTCCTCAGATGTTGCTTATTTATTCAATAGATTCCACGAGTCCACAAGTTAGTCATGTGTAATGTAATCTCTCTAGGAGAAAGTTTAATAACAAAGGATTAAAGTCAACTTGGGTATAATTGAGTAATTGCAGAGCTTAGGAACAGGAGTACCATACAGGTTCCATTTCTCCGACAGAATAAATAATTAGGGTACTAACAGAAATCCAACGTGGGTCGGCCCAGATCCATGTAAGGATGTTTTTGGATTCAAGTAAGTCGCTAATAGCCACGTAAACATAAGTAAGTCAGTAAATAAGTGGTCCAAGACAGGAAGAGAGTAGATTCCAATGAAATCCAAGGTTTACTCATCTGACTTATGCGAAAACTGTCACATTCACTCACGATTATGTTCCACTGGTTGTAGATATAGTTGTACATTTGTGTAGCGCGGTCTCCGGTTTGAGAACCAACTGGAGAAAGTTCACAAACTAATATATTCCTAACCACATCATTAACTTTTCTTTTGTCGCTCTCTCCCTGCCCTCCAGTCTAAACCCAAAAACGATGTCTTCAAGTGAAATCCTTATAGCTTAGCAGATGCTCGCACTTAAGCTCTTCTAATCCCAATACTGAATCAACTTTACTTTCTGTTTTGCGTAGTACACATAACTATAAACACCATTATTAAATCCCGGCTGCTCAATTGACACATTTTATGAACTCGGCGCATACGATCCCATATATTCATCTAAACATCTCTTCCAGTGCCTATCAAACTTAAACTAAGATAACATCTATCTGAATTCAGAATTAATTATATTCAGTCCTACAATACTCCAACTTGTCTGTAACCTTAATTACGTACATGAGTGTCAATTATTTCTATTAATATCCCTTCTATAACACAAAAGGTTTAATTCCAACATTCATACTCACAAACTCATGCAAGATTCATGTTACAATTCGAATGCTTACAAGTACCATTTCATCAAGTAATATCTAATGTCGTCACACGAAATCGTCCCTCATGAGTAAATGCAATTCTCTTTTCTGCCTCCATTAGTGTACTTCCCACTCCAATTGTATAATACTGCCATTACATTGTACAGATAATGGAAATAAATCGTTATATAAAGTTCTCCAGCTGTATGGCTTGCCTTAGAAAAGACTTTCTTTAGAACGAGACAAACAAAAACTGATTATATCAAAACTGTACTTTAATGTAACGCAATCTATTAACAGAACAACTGTGTACATGATCTCTAGACACCATTCTTCGAAGTAAATAGATGTAACGTACTCGTTACGCAGGCAAGTCCAATTTGGTAGTGCAATGCTTACAATATTCATGTAACTACGTAGAATAACAGCCCAAATGAGAATATGCTTCTGCACTATGCAAACAAATTTTGTCACTCAGATGATAAACTGTATTTTTTATATCTTGTCATGAGCGAATTAATTTCAAATGCAAATATTTTGGATGAGAACATGATAGCTGTAAGTAACTACTGAGATCTAAGCTCTACATAAAATGATGGGCATAGGGGTTTTATTAGAACTATCGATTTGTGCTTACATAACATTCCTGACAATGAGATATTGTTACGGTTCTTACTTAAGTAGCTATTCCACTAAAGATTGATTTTATTTGAGATTTCTGTAAGTATATCTCCATAACGGCATAGCCATGTCAGAACATAAGAAGATAAAGCCACAGCTGTAATCGCTCTTTTGTTCCGAACCATTTAATTATAGGTACATAAGACAAAATAACATTTATGGCTTGGTTATAATTTCCTTGTAGAATGCTTTTATAGTTTACTCCAAAGCTCCGATCAGGCTTGTTAACTGTGGAGGCCTAAAATATCTTGAATTGAAGCGTAGTACAGCCTGCGATGATGATCGCGGCTTCAAAATCTTTAAATGAGTCACATGTACAGTGTATATAAGGTACCTCGCTGATATAACGAATTCAAAATTTTTGGTCATTTTACGGAAAAAAAATTTTTTCCAGGATTTCGGGGGGGGGGCTTCAGCCCGGAAAGCCCCCCCTCTATACGTCCTTGAAGTGGTAGACACTTCACGACGATAAGATAGCTCTGCTCGTTCTTTGCCTAATCCCACAGCTACTATTATTCTTCTAGCCTATAATATTAAGGTGGGTAGGTAGTGGCATAACTACCTATATTATAATAAGAACAAGACTAGCCAAGTCTCAAGTTTTTTGGGTGGCAAAATATGGCACATGGCACAAGCCATAGAAAAAGGTTTGTACCGATAGAGGGAGTTAGGTAACACTGCGAATTTACATGGCCTTTTATATGGCCATTTACATGGCCATTTACATACATACGATTGTTTCCCTATTTCAAAGAAAGTACTAAATAAGTTAGTAATTAGTGATATTAAACAATTAACTTAAATGGACATGAACCATAGAAATAGAAATCCTTGGTGGCTTATAGTAGGCTAGAATAGACGTTACCGCATCACTCTGTGTTATAAATTGTTGTAAATTCTGAGACTGTCATGGCCCCCGAATATGGACAAA
>JABASH010002761.1:0-18873 GCA_019776445.1 Tomocerus maximus | reverse complement strand
ATAATATTTAGATTCATATTGCATACTATAGTAGCAATATTAAACATTAATAGTTATATTGAATTCTTATAAAGACAAAAATAGTTATTATTTCCTAATACTCCATCATTTCATGCATGCAAAAAAATTAATTATGTCTCATCATGGAAGACTGATGTGAATAGGTACCGATCAATGAACTAGGTAGGTTGATATAATGTAACGCAAACATTCAGTATGTGTGGAATGAATGAATTTATCAATGAATTGTAAAAAATAGTAAGTAAAATGAAGTGGAATGATTTATAATTTGCGGTATTTTATTTTTGAATTGTAGAAGCAGATGGCAGACCAAGTAACAGGGAACTTACTCCAGAAGCTGATGATATGAATTATGCCATACCGACTCCGCCACCACTCAAGGGTAAGAAAATATTTTGTTTTTGGGAGTATGACTTACGAGACAATTTTTAAATTGAACTAATTAAGCGGAGAAATGTATGAAAGGGTACTTGACTGAAGAAATTAATTAAATTCTGCCGTGTCGAACGACGTCATTCTGCACTCCGTGATATAAAATTATAATGTGAGAGTTTCCCTTTTCCTGCTCTGATGTCGATTGTAAATGAGTTGGTCTTCTTGTGTTAAATGTACATAATATTATGCTAATACGATGTACGTCCATAGTAAAGGGAGTACTTATTCTGCCAAAGTCATTATTACCAAGGAAAAATTAGCGTGGATTTTCTCATAATTGAAACGACAGAGTTCATAAAGTAAGTAATGAAATGACAAAGCCTGAGGATTTTCTCTGTGGCCTGGAAATGAATTTCGTAGTAGATAGGTTTAAAGAAAATAGTTTCTATCGTTAGTTATTCAGCATTAGGACGCCTTCTTGGCATGGCATGGTGTGGCATGATGAGTTAAATAAATGAGCCGTCACGCTACTACTTACTTCTTATAGTAGCATGGAGTATCTATTAGATAGTTGGCAGAACAGAAATATTTACTTGGAGTAATGAAGTGGAGTGAGAATGTAGAATGGTAAGAAAAAGATAAAAACCTGGGTTGGGAGAAGATTGCGAAGATCAAGGAAGCCAATTCGCAAAGGACAGAAGGCAGAAGCATCGAAAGTTTAGCAAAGTAATGAAATAAAATGAGTTTGAGTGGCGATACATAATGCAGAGTAGGATTTTCCTCGCGAAGTGTGTGGATACAATAAATATTATGGGAAAGATTATTGCCGGTGGGGTGGACAGGCAACCAAAGACAGGAGAATAAACACTGACTTACTACTTGGAGATAAAAGAAACCAGGTAGATTCAGATATTTATTCATACCCCTACATCTACTACTACTAGCACAAAACCCACTGTGATCTGATGCGATGATGTTCATGGTGGATTGAATTGCCGTATTGTTGTATTGTGGTGGACAGGAGTCCTACTTTCGAATTTCTATGAGTGAAGCTCAACTTTGCATAGCAAAGTGGAACTGCAAGACTGTGACTGCGAATGAGGCAAACCAGAGCCAGAGGATTTCACTTGATTTTGCTCATCAATCCTCCGCCGGCACTAAGAAACGGCGAATCTATAAAATATATCTATCTATCTGACTCCTGCTTATCAGTCTCAGCCTCACACAACTCAGTATGCCTACTCTTGTATGCAAATAATATATATGGAAAGAGTCAGGGAATGGCATTTGGCACAACCATCATGCAATGTAAGAATAAGATAGACAACACTTCCCTAGTTTTTTCTTTCCTTTCTTACAATTACTCACAATTAGACTTTGCGATATGCCAGTGTAGGTAGACCGGACAGGTACACACTCAGAATTCATATATGCTACAGATATAGCCAAGTGTATAGTAATATGGGGTTTACTGCTCTTGCTTGGTATTATTATATATAAACCATTCTCTCTCTTCTACAGCAGATTATTACGTTTTTTCTTGACATGAGTATCCCACTTAAAAGCGAAGCAAAACGAAAAAAATAAAGTTCGTATGCATTCATCCGGTTTGACCTCACCTCCTCTCTACACGCCGTGGCTGGCACTCGGCAGGGCTGGTGTAGCAATGCGTCCATTGTCCATTGTATTCCATTGTATAGCTAATGTACGATGAACATAATATTATATTAGACTTAGCGGACGGACACAGAGGAGGGATTTGGACAGTTCGGCTGTTGTTGGTATGCAGATAATACTTGCAAATGAACACACTATTTACTTGATACAGTTACCAGCATAATAATAACCATCAGCTAAGTCTCAATTCCGCCAGAATAAATAATATATTATGGCAGAGCCGATTTACTTCCGCTCTTTCTACTTAGAAGTTGAATGCAAAATAAATAATGTTTTAATTGTTGTACTACTGACCAACTCATTGTAAATTCTAGCAAGTGTAACGCAAACATTCTTGGTTCATTGTGCTCGCATTTAAATATAGGTGGCTAACCTACAGTGATTTGATTGCTGTTGTTAAAATATCTATTACATTATCTTTCCTTTTTAGATATAAATATTATGTTTTATTATATTGAGCAATAAGTGCCTAATAGCTATTAAAAAGTTGGCAGTGCCTGTGCACGTGCCTACCCTGTGCACAATCCATCATGATCTGTTAATAGCCGCTTATACACAAGAATACACTTTAAATTATGATGCTAAGCTTAATAAATAGTTGCTCTGTGCTAATAAGTTGTAAATACTACTGAAACCACCACGAATTAGTAAGCGTGCATAGATCATACAGTTCTAGTAGCATTCTATTATTTACCTGTTATAGATCAGCTACTTATTTCTGCAATCAGCCAACTTCAGTTTCATCCAAGTGAAACTGATTGTGTTCAGCCTAGGCTCACCTGCTTCATGTCTTTCCTTTCAAAATCTCGTGTAGGTATCTGATTGTTCCTTCTTTAAATAAAGACACATGTAATGTAAGTGCAAAAACCTACCTGTATGACCTCATGGTAAAAGGGGAACACACTTAACATAAAGTAAATACATTTGAAAATAATTATGTGAGTTAGTTTGTTCATGTGAGTTACAATCAGTAAGCTAAACTAAGATTATTTCATGAATGATGCTGACATGACATGACATGACAGCACCTGCTGCTATACTTTTGCACAGAACTTGCTTAGCAAACGATACGATTAGTCAAAAGACACTTTCTAGGGACTTTCTACAGTTTAACTTTTATTATCACCTCCACTTAATGCTACTACATAAATGTGTGAATTTTGTTCTGGCTAGGCTAAATTATATCAAGCGATTCACCACTATTCTCTATAAAATCCCAAGGATTACTTTTTGGCTTCAGTATTGCTGTGTATCTGTGAGTATGCACACATAACATTATATTATGGGTGTCCCTTATTGCAACGTTCATAGTATAAGCCATGTAGAGTCTGGGTCGTTGTAGTAGGAATAGTGTGAATTTTTGACGGTTGCCTTTAATTGCAGGTTACTGAGTGCTAGCTCTATTCAGTATTGTACGTTGAAAATATTCTATAGCCACACAAATCCCAATTACAGTTCAGAGATGAAAATACTCGACTTTTTAGAGGATTTTGTGTGTAGGTCTAATTAAAATGGTATGAGATGTGAATGCGATATTTACGGTGAGATAGCACACTTAGGACATCGCGATTAAGTAGTGCTCTGGTGTCCGCTGGTAAGTTGATGTAGTCGTCGTGGTGGATATCTGTGACTCTACATCCTCTGTTTCCCAACACACACCCAACGAACCAACCCAGCCAGCCAGCACCTATACCCGGCCCAGTATTTAAGTGCACAGAACTTCACACTAGAGCTCCTAGGAGTTGAGATAGGGCAACGAAGTAGAAAAAGTGGAGGGGCAAATGGGAATCGCAAAGACTGTCCCAGTTAACTTCCTTTAGTCACGTCAGTTAACCTGCAAGACCATGTAAACTGGTAGGTACTCTAGAATGTAGTAATGTGTCAGTTGAACCTCTATAATGCGAGATTTCCACATTGAGATTAGATTTACAGTCATTTCCTTTCTGCTTCCCTTCATCTGACGATAGACACTCAAAGTGAAATTCTCTCCTGCCAGGCGGCTGTAAAGAAATTTCGCAAGAATCCCCGTCCTCGCCTTAGTGTCAAAAGATTGTCAGCGCCAGAACAGACTTATCCTTTGCAGTGTGTTTGTCAATCTGTGGCTTGGGTTGCGACTCTCTGTAGATTTGTATGCATTATGCATGCATACTATACCTAAGTAGTTGGCTTTAGTCGATAAGGATAACACGAGCGACTACGAAATCGTATCCGCGCATTAGGAATTTAATCGAGAGAATTCTTTCACGAAGCTTAATTAAACTTTCTATTGCGATTTCTTCATTTTTAATTAGAGGAAGGAATCGGCCTTCACTCCATTGCCCTTTCAGGTTTAACTCATTGCACAAGAAGGCCTATGGCTGTAAACTGCCAAAGTGTGCAAAGAATCTCCCTAAATAAATATGTACCATAATATTATGATATTTTCTTTACGTTTTCCGTTTATTTATCTACGTGCATAGTTACTTCGTTAGCACTGTGATGAAAAGTTGTGTTTCAGATTGTACTTATCCGTCGATAGAGCAGTTAAGAATTATCCTGTACATTTAAATGATATTTCTGTGTCACACTTATTTACTTCAAGTGCACTTTTAATTTTATTTATTATGCTGATCGAGTTGCTTGCTGAATTGAAAACACAGTTTTGCATTGCAATATTGCAGTTTACATTATAGATTACTGTGCTGTAGCAAGGGGAATGCAAACAATGAAATACTTTGTGTAGGTACAGATGTGAGATTTTTATTATTCGCAATGCATAAACTTGATCGTCTTCTTCTTCAACTCACTCTTACTTAAACATTTTGATTTCAGATTATAAGTAGTAGATGACTAAGGCAGGCACACGGACCTTTAGATGTAAGTAGTTGACTTAAACACTGACTGACACAAGCAGAAATAATAATCAAAAGCGTGCAAATAATATTATTTGCATATGCATATGAGTCTGTGCTATAGAGCAGATTAGTCAGTCAGGGCAAGCCAGGAAAGGCAAGACAGAGTATGTACATAATATATCTCAAAACTGGGACACTGGACTCTAAACTGCACAGAGACACGAAGAAGATAATATTTATTAACTAGGTACCTGCAGAGTATGTTTTTCTATATGGACAGACTCATGCACATTCTGCACAACTATACACATACTTCATAATGTAATGCAATCTGAAACTCTGAGCAAAGCAAGGAACAAGTAAAAAGAAAAGAAAGGAAATAACCGAGAGCTAGAAAAAATTTATAGCCTCGTGGCATGTGCACGCCAAAGAAAACTTGCAAAAAGAATTATAGCACAATAACAACCATTCATAGCAGACTATACTATGATGTTGCTTATGCTTATCCTTTTAGTGCTCACATACTACATGTTCGATTCATTCTTAAGCTTCTTTTTTTTTACAAAGAACAGCTCAAATCCCATTACATGAAGTTAGTTAGCAACTATGACGTGAAATGGAGGGGGACTTTCAACATATAAACAATTAGACTGATTCAAGAAGACCAACTAATATCATAAATTCGTGAACCCTCTTATGCAAAAATTTATATATGGCTTTAAGTACTACGCATTTGCATCCTTTACGTTAAACCACTTCTTTCTAAAACTATTTACTTATCATATCTTCTGCTTAAGACTATTCTGGTGACGAATTGGAAACAACAGAAAGTCAATCTGACAAATATTTTAATTTGACTCTTGCTTTTGGAAACATAAAGCTATTATTATGATAAGTATATAAATATACGTAGCAATTAAACTGTCACAAAAGGTACATTGTCAAGATGAAGTCAAAACAAGCTTGGACTCAACTGCTGACACATTGAAAGAACCTACAGATGTCGTGTCTGTAATTCTATCTTACTTAGCTGCTACTTAAATTTACTTAGGCTATAAGTATATAAATGTATTGGGAATGTCCAAAAGAATACTTCACCCACTTCGCACGATAATAACCTATTTAGTTTTTTTAAATTTTTCCTAGCCTATTTAAATTTTAAAGAAAATATTTAGGAGATTAGTAAAGAAAATCTTGAATTCTTGATCGTTTTGTATAATCAAAAAAATTAATGGGATTAGCTACGGCCTCTTTGGTTTTTCGATCTTTGGCTTGTTTAGGTACATCGTTGGTTTATTGTTAGGATAAGGTCTCATTATTGGACCCTAGGTTAGCACGCAATCATATTCTTAATTATTATACAATGTCATAAATTATATTAAATACTTATGATGCATAAAAATTACTTAATTGCTATCTGGTAAGGAATATTTTAAGCTTAAGCACTCACAGAAAAAAGTAATACCGTAATAAAAAAAATAATATAAAATAATAAAGATGACAGTCCGTAATAAGATGTCGTAAATTTTATTAACTTTATTAGATTACCAACCTACACGAATTGAGATGGCTTACCTTTCATATCTCAAATGAGCTAAAATGATATAGTGTATGGGTGCAGATAGATTTCCTACTTTACCGATAAGCCTTCAATTTGGCTTTATATCAATCGGACTACATTGGCGATGGTGGATATCTGTAAAGTAGTGATGCTTTTAGCTTAATAAGTCTCAGTAACATAAACTTGCGTAGCATGTAACGCGATGTTTCGAACACCAGCCGAAAGTGCACACAATTGACAGTTAGAAATTCCCTGTGTACCTGATTTTTTCTGTATGGCAAGCAATTAGGAAAGCAGTGTAAAAGAATCAGAAGAAATTGAGGAGTGTTGATTTTGGTGAGGCATGACAAGTCGAGAAGCACATAATCTCAATTACAGATATCTGTGCGCCTTCATGAGGTATTTACTACTTTTTGTCTGAATCTGAGGGAGTGATACACTTATAGGCATTCATGTATTTGTTTGGCGACGTGACGAGCAAAGAAAGAGTCCATAGAAGTGATATGACCATGATATAAGGAATGTAAATTGTAAATAAGGACTCTGGTTGAGAGAGACGGATGAGAATGCGGAGTTGGAGGAGATTCGTGACAGGTAGGCAGATAGGAAAGGTAAACAGTTTTTCTTGATACACCGTATAAAATAATCTCCCGTGTCCTGAATTGGGACTTGAGTTTGAATTGGTTGAAATGGAGGAGAGATAAATGCTCTCATCAAATGTTCTTTTCATTGAATCCAGCCATGCACTCTTAGATTGTGTTCCTCTCTCACAATTTGCTAACGACGACTCTTATCATCTCAAGAGAACAAACCGAGACAGGATTTTTTGGGCATTGCAGATGTATTTTATGAGCACTGAGTGCGGCTATTTATTTTAAGCAATGCATATGAAATCAAGTTTTTTGCATCCCTTGTAACCTACTACTACGTTACTCCGTCTGAATATGCCGTGCAATGTTATACATTATGGCGCTATAGGGCGACAACACCATGGAGCTCAACAGGTAGTTGTGTGAGAAATGTTTCTTCCACTCTGACGGTATTTTGGCCCATCAGCTACGGTTAATTTACCGAATCGGTGAGTGATCCTCATCCTGCGTGGAAAACTTCCCGTTAAGAATAAAGGAAATCGTCCCTCCTATGTAGAAGATGATATTTTAGTTTGTATTCAGCTCAGTTAAACGCCTTTGCGTGACGAACGGTTGGCTGATGGGCATTTGCCTTCTTCCCCGACGACTAGTCTTGTTTGCCCTTTACTATTTGATATTCTGCAATGCATGCGTTTTTCTCTCTATTTATTTATGGTTGTCTACAGCAAATTAGAATTCTTGTTTAACCTCAATATTAGAAAGAAAGGTAAAATAATCCGAGATGTGATCTGCAATTTCAAAAATGAACTAAAGCCAAGTCAAGATGATGTATTCCAAAGAGCAGTAATAAAGGCCGACTTTTGATTATTTCGTAAACTACGTTCTTTGTAGCTTTCCGCTATGTGACTGAAGTAAAGGAACTGCAAGTAGGCCAGATACAGGATATACAATATGTAAAATAAAACGAAGAAAATTTCTTTTTGTTGCGGGCAGTCTGCAGACAGAGTTGGTTTATATTTTACTTATTCCTAAGTATAGCAGACCGTACGATATCATATTTATCTTCATATCGTCGAGTATCTCTCAAAGTTATATGGAGAGATCCGTCGTGATTCGAGATGCAATCCGACCGTCCATTGCATTACATCGTCAAATATTTTCTTGCCTGGTTATTCTGCCATGGCCTATAGTAGAACGGCAAGACAGAATCGTTACACGTCACGGTATCGTTTTATTTCATCGCCAACTATTTCTTTGTGGAATAATTTCACAAGGAAAATGTCTCCGCCTCTGGTATTTTCTCAAAGGTCATCATGCAAACCCATCATCCTATTCTCCAATAGGCGCCGAGTCTAATCAAACCACTCACTTATCTCCGAACCGACGAAAATCTTTCTATTGTCCCTATTTCTCTTTAAACGTGACTTTTATTAATGGAAGCTTTGTGTCCAACACAAATTACAACATCCTAAAACTTTAAGTTATATGTATATAAATAGGATACGGACACTTTTTATTCGGACCCATTTAATTTAATTTACAGAATTAAGTGTATAGATATCAACTAATTCCCAATGCATTGTCCGGTTAAGCCTTGATCTCACTAAATTATGTAAACACTGTTTTAGTAAAGGACAAATTCAGTCTTAAAAACTAGTAATTAATGATTATGTATTGACATGTTCTTCACATTTGCAAAGGTGATTCCCAGCCCCGTGTAATATGTATTTATTTAATGTGAATTTTAATAGAATGAGACTTACTCACATAGGATATAATGTAGAATAGCTGCAAAGTTTCACATCATCCAAAATTTGTATTTAGCTCTTTGTACCAAACTTGTTCAAATTTGATAAATTTCAATAGAAAATGTCTCTCGTATATAAGGTTGAAACGAAGGATTCTGGAAACCCATGAGTAACGTATATATTATAGCAGACAATTCCTTGTCTATCTGTATGCGAAATATAGTATATCATGCGTTCAGTAAGTATAGCCAAGGATATAGTAAAACTAAGCAATGTAGCAAACACGAGTGTTGAAAGTTGTATTTGCTTATTTATTGCTCGTCGGATGGATTTGAAATGTGCAATTTCTCTCTCTTAAAGAGAAATCACTCACTTTTTCAGTGTGCTTAATAAAATATTGTAGGGGCAGTGAGTTTTGTGTGTGGAGTGCATAGAGGGCAAAAGTAAGTGTACGTGTATATTGCATTATAATATGCCATGATGATCATGCATGAGGAAATGAATGCCCTTGGAGAAACTTATTGTCCTCAAGTCAGATTCTTGAGTGCTGACAGAGGAGGTTGTCTAACGTGGTGTGTGAGATATCCCACTCCACAATAACAGCGAATACGTAATTATGTATTGAGTTGAGATTTTGAAATTTGTGTGAGCTACTATTGACAACAATGGGTAATTTTCTCTGAGAGCCACTTTTCTAGTAAAACATGGCTTCTTGCTTTTTGTCGTAGTTAACTCAACTGGCGAAGAGTTGAAAGCTTACAATGAGTCTTGAATCACTCGTTGATGGAAAACGTGATGCAGCTTATTGCTCTTAAGTGTTTGGGGAACATGTAGCTTCTACATATATAGAGCGTGCATTGTTGTTGTTCCGAAAATGAGTTCAGACCAGGGCTCGACAGAAATTCTCATTCTACATAGATGATATGTGCATTGAATCTCTTCCCCTACTGCAGCACCAACGAAAATCGAAAATATTTTTTACAGTCTTGCCTAATGCTCTCTACCCATTGATACATCTAAAAGAATCTTTCATTTGGGGGAATCCGGTAGGTTGGGGAGTTCTCATAGTAGTATTTACATTTACACTAGAATCCTTCCTGGCACTTAGGGACTTAACTAATGTCGGCTCTGATGGTATAGTACAATAAAATGGTTAAAAGCACAAGATTGCTGAAGGGAAAATAAAAAGTCTCAGATTAAGAAAATCAGTGAGTCTTGTTAGTTAGAGCTGCGAAGGTGTAATTAGTTAAGCTACAAGAAAATATGATTAAATATAAAATTGCGAATTAAAAGGTAGCGCTTGCTACTTCATAGTCTCCCTAAAAGTTTGAGCACTAAATAAATGCTCAAAGAACAACTCACTGGGTTGCTGCTGTACAGATAGTACAAGTCGCAACTCTAAACCAGTCAGGTCTTGATAAACTACATTAATCTTGTTAATTAGGTTTTACTGCTTTACAAGAGAGAAGAATGTTTGAGCTTTTCTTTAAGATGATTTTGTGTGTGCATTACGGTAGTCACAGAACATTGTAGCCACACAGAACTTCTCCGTGAAGTTTGTACAGATTTGTTGGAACAAGTATAGCGGCTTTCTTTCTAAGGACTTTTCGTTAGCTAAACACATTGTACACTTTGGGGAAACAAAGCAGCAATATTTAATGATTACTACTACTAAGTATGTGATGTGAATCAAGTAAACAAGTGGTGGGTCTAGTATAGTGTGTGGGGGTATTACCTCTGTTGGTACAGGCCTGTATGTAATACCATCTGTATAAGTGTACTCAAAATAAGTTTAAAAAAGTAATATTATTTCACATGACGCTTATTCGCTAGGTAAGTGGGGAGGTTCAGGTATAGGTAGCTAAAGGCATAGATTCAGTTTATTTTACAAAGTTTACGTGGGTATTTTGGCACTGATGTGGAAAACTGGGCAGGGAATTAACTGTAATAGAGTTTTTTGATTCTGGGTTGTTTCTTTTGCTCAGCAAGAGTATGCCAAACAGAGTAAAATAATTTGACGATTAACTAAGCAGAGGTACATCTAACAGTAGACATCAGAAACAAGTTGCCCATGGAATGGTTTAAGAGTGAACGAGACTTTTGCGGAATCATGTTGAATTCAACGGTTCGCTGCTCGGATTGCATTGAACACTACAGGTACAGATATCAACCGAGATTACTCATCATCAGCTCATTTGTTTATTGCTATCTTATGTGGGATTTTGGGGTTAGCAATAAAAGTCTACATTTTTATTATTTATGCTATTGGAGGAAGCCATTCTCAAATTGCACAAAATAGTTTTTAGACTCCTTTTAATATAACCACTAATTATATTTTTCAAAAATTAAGGATGAAATACCAGTTAAATAGATATATATCTCTTTAGTTACATATGTTTATGCAGATGCAGAATTTTAATGGCCAATGCTTGCATTAAATAGGATCAGCAATAATTTTAAAGACATATACTCTGTCTGCCATTATGTCATTTAAACAATTTGAACCAAAAGCTTTATTACTAGATGTGTTAATTTCATCGGATGCTAAATGGATAGAGCTGAAATATTAAAGTGTCACATCATTTGTATGTCTCTAAGTAAGAACTAAGTACCTACATACATACTTACGTAGGAATATTTAAGTGAAAATCGGTATTGCATTGAGTGGTTGATATAAATGGTAAAGTGAGAGAACAAACGAAACCAGTAGCACTAATGGAATATTCATGACAACTTGGTTGCATGCATTTATTTAATTTCCCTGGGAGTTAAGGAGGTGTGGGAACTTTGGTTGCCAGGGAACGATAAATTTACTACGGGGATTATCATAATAAAAGCTCGCCAGCGGGTTCTCGCTCGCACTATGGACAGTCAGAAAAATATGATTCCGGGATTTTGGAAAAACGTACAGAAATAGCAGAAATAATTATAATAAAATAATAAAAAAGGAGATAAAACTTTGATGACGACCATAAAGCCTCTGTTTTATTTTGAAGTTGCACACATGAATAAAAAATCGAAAAACATATTTTACATGTATTTCCCTACTCAAAATTTTCAATGCTTTTTTCAAAAATCGGGCTTTCATGCTCGTGTTAAAATCATTTGAAAATGAAAGCCGATTTTCCGGAATCGTTTTAGCACAAAGTGCCCACACCCCGTTAAGCTGTGGAAATATATTAAGTGTGCAGTAGCTAAAGCACTTGGTATGGATGGGGATGTATAGAAAGAAGTAAATAAGTAAAACTATTAAGACGGAGGATTTTGTTTGTGCTGAATTGTTGTTGTTGCTGTTACGGTACATGTTTTCCTGTTTCCAACAAATGTGGGCTGGGATGAGGATGTGTGCCTGTATATGTGTATGTGTGTGACGCAGACAGACTAATAATATTATTATGCAGATGCCTATATAGAAGAGATTTCGCTATTTCTATGGAAGGGATACATAATATATTATCCGCAGCTACATTCTTAAGTCGCTGATGTTTTTGAGGAGGCTGTGTTATCTATCGTGCAGTGCACACTGCAGTAGTGTAGCAGCGCAATCGTGTAATGATTAGGTTAACGCAATAGGAACGGTTATACTCACCTTGACTTTGAATTTACTGTGATGATGATATATATTAGGTATGTTATCTGTCTGATCAGTAGTACTCGAAAGCAAAACACTACTCCTTACTAGTCAGTCAACATCAAATGTACTGTAGCATCTTTTTCTGTGCTAGAAATCCATTGTATTCTTACTTATGCGATGGCAAAGTGAAACGAGTTGAAGAAGGAGTTTGTACGTGCCTTGCCTGACTTAATTACTTAGCTCAGTTCAGGCAGTTCACATAATTTTACATCACACACTCACATCTACAGTATCTACGAGTATACTATGTGTGTATCTAGCAAGTAAGTATGTGGAGGCTACTTTATGGTTACTATAGATTAGGCTAGATTTCTAGATTCAGTAATTTAATTTTCTTGTTAGCTCCTTTGACTGGCACACTGCAAATAATCTTCAGTGTACTAGAATCCCGTGATTGCAGTAGTACCTATGTGTTGTTATGCAGTAGAGTTGGCTTAACGGAGACTGGCTTATATTATATTTATTTAACTACGTGGAGCTTCTCTCTCTGGTCTAGTTAGAGCCGAGCAGTAAATTTATTGAGTGAATGAGGGATTTAAAATGACACACCGTGACAGAAAAATCCGTAACTCACCGTAAGTAGACCGACGAAGCAACTTGGGCCGAGTCCACTGCTTTGTCTACTTTATCCTTATTCTTCGTTTTCTGGTTTTTTACTCTTCTGTCAGGTCTACCATTAAGAACTGACCAACTATTAACTTGTTTATATCCTCATACTTCCAAACCATTTCTCCCTTTTTCCTTTTAAACTTGACGTTTATGTCCGCTTAGATGTCTAGCACGGCATCCTCTGACATCAACATCCTTTCATCTAGATTTATTGATAAAACTTTTAAATCCACTCCAACAGTTTCCAATTTAATCAATTTTTATTCTTTCATATTCCTCAGTTTGGACATTGTCAATATTATTGGACTATAGACATAGCAAATTGCCCACTTGTTAGTTTATTTGGTATATAGGAATCGCTACATTTCGTTAACCAAAATCCTTATTTTGTGTTATCATTTGGATTCTTTAAAAACGGTATAGGTAGTTTGGCGATTATTCGTAACTGATGAATGAAGGTCTAACAATAACGTTCGTACTATTCGATTAACCCATCTAAACATATATGGTATCCTTCAATGAATTTTGTTTTGCACTTCACAATTTGAAAAGTGATGTTGCTCAAGCAATCGATGCAGTTGATCCATTCATCACTACCTCCCTCAAAAGTGCCATCTTTTTCATTGTTTTGTCAGGACCGGTTCGCGTTCATATGCTGCCAACCAACTGAACTAGATGCTCATGAGATTTATAGACCACATGAACTGCAGTAAATTTTCTATTTCTGCTCTTGGACTTATTTTAGAACCGAATTCATTGAGAAACTATCAGAATAAGACGGATAAAATAGAAAGATATGCTTTCTAACTGCTGGAATGATAGGAATGAGCGGGGCATTTATGTGTAACAAATTAAGCACGGAATTGTATATGGGATATCTTAGAATGATGTAGAAATGGAAGCGGGAATGTGTCGAGATCAAAGACCAAGACCCCTAAGAATTTAAGACAGAGTAATTGTCAAGTGTAATGTGATAGTAGGTAGTTGGAAGGAAAGGAATGCAGTGTTATATGATCTGTGTGCATCGTCATGTGCATCAGTCAAAGTATGTGATGGTTACCCTCTCTTGGTTTGTTTTTTTAAGCGTCGTGTGGTCTGGTATCAACTCAATGTCAAAAGTCAAGTCCCCTTAAACATTTCTTCCGCAACTCGCACACAATAGGTAGTACGAAGGTTTGGCATGCAGTTATTAATTTGAAAGTGCCTATAGCCATGTGTCAAATGGCATATGAAAAATTGTACGTGTGTACTAAGGATGTCATAGTAGAGGGTATCCTTTTCTTTGGATTGTCATTTCAAGATACAAGGATTCTTGCTTCAAAAGAACCAATGGCTAGTAATTTGTTAATCCTTCAACTCCTCTTCCGCAAGTGTGTCAATTGGATTAAGTAGAGAAAGCCATGCCTAAGTTGTGATTTATTTTGATTTTAGCGGAGAACGTGATGAATTCGCCGCCTCCCCAACAGAACCATCCAGGACAGATGCATTCAGGAGCTTCCTCCGGAGGTCTTGGAGGAGGGCGAGGTGGTGGAGCGAGTGGCGGGTCAGCAGGTGCTTCAGCTACCCCGCCTCCTCCAAAAGAATCTTCTCCTCAGCAATTGCTGTGTGTCCGGTGGGGGAACTACGACTCAAACATTGTGACGATGTTCTCAAAATTGCGAAATCTCGAGCACTTCGTGGACGTGACTCTTTGGTGCGAGGGCCGTACAATTAAATGTCACAAAATGATATTATCCGCCTGCTCGACATACTTCGAGACTCTTCTGACAGAAATGCCGAATTTGCATCCAATCATATTTCTGAAGGACATGAGGTTCTGGGAAATCCAAGCTCTCGTCGAGTTTATGTACAAAGGAGAGGTGAGCATTCACCAAGAAAAACTCCAGTCCCTCCTACGGGCAGCGGAATCTCTTCAAATCAAAGGGCTCGGCTCTCCGTCGAACGAGATCGGCGGAGGAGGTGGCGGCGGTGGCGGCAGTTCCAGCAACGAACAAGGCAGCAACTCCAACGGAAACAATACAAGCGAGCAGCAGGGGCAACAACAATCAAATTCCTCGGTGGACATGCCGACATCCAGTCAAAACCATCTCCATAATCATTTGCTTCCTCATCACAACGTCGGGGCGGGACACGCCGCTCTCAACAGTCTCCATCACTCCCTCACGCATGCGACCAATCACATCAACAGCATTCGCAGTGACAGTCAGCACATCAATCTGAGTCAGCACAGCCTCATGTCCACCCCCAACATGGGCATCGACCTGTCCAACCACGGAACCGGCGGTCTCAACCTCCACAGCACGCCCCTGTCCTCCTCCTCCCCCCAGTCCGGGGTACCGTCCAAAAGGCGGAAGAAGGAGACACCGCGGCGGATCGACATCCCGCGAGCCAACCTCCCCATCGCCAACTTCTCTTCTCCAGTCCCTCAGCAAGAAGAAATCATGGAGGACGACGATGTCGCCTCCGACGACTCCATGGCCGCCCACGAACGAAATCACATTGACGTAAGCATTCTTGACAATTCTTTCTGACTCATCCTTTTTATGTTTTGTCTCGATTGGCTCATTTGTTCTTTGGAAACATAGCAGTCTATATATGTAAAGGTATGTTTACCAGGTCTAGGCAATAAAAATGTATTGTTTTGCTGTAGTGTGAGGAGGAGGAGGATTGCATTTGCATTCTGACTCAAGAATACGATGAAATATGTTGAAATGATTTCTGTCCAGATGATGTATATCTAGATGGTAGTTAACTGTCTACTTAATACTACATTTTTATAGGGCAAGATCAGAAATTGTACTTCGTGTCTGCACATGCTGTTTTGTTCTTAGTGTATTTTTGCACTGCAGATACATTAACACACCTGACATTTCTTCTCGAAACTAGTTTTCTACCTTAGCAAGTTGCCTAACCCAATTTTTTGTGTTTTCTCGGAATTGCAGGGAATGAAGAATGAGCAAGCAACCGATATGACGTACGATGACTCAAACGATGGTGAAGGACAGGAAAATTACTCCGAAAATTATACGGAAAACGACCAAGGAAATCAGGTACGTACATATACCAAATGCATATAAATGTGTCCAGCCATCCCTAAGCCTTGTGACGGAGTGGATTCAGAATCCGTGATCCTACATACTGCTCATCCGAAAAATATTTGGTGCAGCAGAGTATTTATGGAGGGATATGAATGTACATGCGAGAGATGAAGGGCAGGGAGGAGGGAAGACTATAGAGCAGCAGGTACTTAAGTAGTTGTGCTGTACAAATATTTGACAGTTGGAGAGAAATAGCGATAGAGAGGAGAGATGGGTTGGGTAAGCAAGCAAGTTCCTAATGTTGATCATAATGTGGTCGTGGAATTAGGTTGAGTTGATGGAACGTTTCATGGGTTTGCTACTAATAATGGGCAAAGGTAGTTAATATCGCGTTTGTTTCGTATCCGGGTGGAAATGGAATGTAGGTTAATGTTTCTATTGCGTAGGTACCACTCAGTCTAACACGTAATGAGAGTTCGCTTCAGTTTCAGTTCGTTTCGATGTTCTGCATGTATATGTATACTAACTACTTGGTGCAGGAGCGTAGCAATGCCTTGGCCACTGACACTGAGCGAATGTGAGGTGGGCATCTGCCTGCCCAGACTTGACAGGGAGTTGGCACAGGATGAAAGCTAGGACTAAAAGTACTGGTTAGGCATGATGATTGCTGAAACATTAGCTGCTGTGGTTAGTTAGTTAGTTAGTTGGGTTACTTATTATTATTATTTGGTATACACTACTTAGCTGTGCAGAGTGGAATATGCAGAGAGTCAGTGGGAAAAGAAGGACGAGGAAAGTGGCGGTTTGGTATGCAAGGAGCGAGTTGGCTGGGATGAGCTGTGGTTTGCCGTGTGCTAATTACATACGATATTCTGATTTCTCACCGGTTTGTCTTGTTTGCAGAGTCATGACGAGAATTCTTCGGACCAAGGTGGCGAAATGGAAGAGGACATGGATGGAAACGGAGGCGGTGGCGGAAACGGCGGGGCGCTCTCTCTTCTTATCAACAGCAACGCTAACAGCCTGGAGCGGGAGCGGGAGAGGGAACGAGAGAGATCGCGGAAAGGCAACCCGATAAAAAAAATTCACCTGGGAATCGGGAACAACAACAACAATAACGACTCCCTTCTACACAGTGCGTCGTCAGCCGCAGATTGACATTAGTATTTAAAAATGACGACAATAAGGCGAATATCTTCGAAGAAAGTTCAGCATAATATTCAGGAAATGCTCGATTGAGGAAATTTTTTATTTCTAAAGAGTTGATTATATAATGACAGTAGCTTGTAGAAATAGGATGTAATTTAATATTTTTTCACGGATATAAGGGTTTGTGTTAGTAGAAATTTATGACGTATGAAGAAAGAATAGTGTATTTGTAGAGTGTGGATTGGGTACTGCCGCCGTTCATCACAATTGTGACATGATCTAATCTAAGGAATGTCAAATGCTATTGTACGTGTTTCTGGTTATGAATGATTTGCATATTATTGTGTTGTTTACTACGAGAGTTATTGCTTCCACTATCCTACGCACTTTACTGAACTGTATTGTAATTATTTGTAAAATAGAAATCCTACTTACTTTGTAATGTACTGTCGTCATTTCACTCTATTGAGGGTTGAAATATTATAAAAGTTTAGCAAATATTTGTAACATAGCTATCACACTGTGTACGTACATTGTATTTATTGCCAGATCTAGACTAGGATTTAGGCGATTCGAGTTTTTTGAAGAGTCCTGCCTATCTTAGAAGAGTCAGTGTTGCTTCTTTAATTTCGTAATCGTCAACACTTACTTAATCATCACTCATACATATAAATCCAATAAAATGTTTATAATAATATGTAATGCTAGAATAGAATTGAAAAAACTAGTTTTTTATCCCACAAAATATGTTACAGACGCAATAACACATAAAGTAGGAACATATTTGTAAAATGCTACCAACAAGTGTAATTTGAAATCAGGCAGAAAGTCTGCCTACCTTCATACACAACTCAATTTACCAGTCCAGTAACACAGCATAATCTTCCAATACGCCTTACTATTATATATTTTTCCAATCATTTCCAAGGAGGACAGAACATTTCCATAACAGACTTCCGAAGCATAATATATTTATAATTTAAGACTAAGTGAAACTTAAGGACCAATAAAATACCGATGCCTACCATTTAGTGGTGTCAAAATGGAGTACCACTGAGATACATATGAACGTTAAATTTTAATGTACACATACAACTAAGTGTTACGCTTACCATTACCAGCTCTATGTGTAATAGTACATTCTTACTCAAGGTTTTACAAAAGTGAGAATTTTTATCTTTTGACTCGTAAATTGAAATTTAGGCGTTTTCAAATCGGATATAAATAATGCTGTTAAAAGAGTGAGAGAGAAATAAGAGAATCACCAAATGTGGAAATATTGATATCCAAAAACAAGTCTTCCACTCCATTCAACTTTTGAAAGAGTAAAATCTCAACAGAATGAAGAACCATACATTATTTCTTTCGTATTTTCCATGCACTCGGTTATGTGATTTGAAAGCGTATAAATTTCAATTTAACTGTAAAAAGCTTAAAATACTGCTATGAAAAGACCTTCTCAACTCGATTTTCTATAAAAGTGTATACTTAATATATATTTCATACCTCAAATGTAAAAAATAATATTGCATAATATTTGTAGTTCCCTTCAATAGACGATGTAATCCAGGAATCGCATTAGAATTTATGATACTACTCGGAGTATAATAATATATCCTTACGTTCTCTTAAAACAT
>JABASH010002760.1:0-18877 GCA_019776445.1 Tomocerus maximus | reverse complement strand
TGTAGGACATGCGAGAGCTTGCCCGGACTTTAATTTACTTAATGTTAACTAAATGCATAGGTAGTCATCTGCTGCTTTGCCTAGCCTTGATGCTCTTACTTAGTCTAGTTGTTGGTCTGATTCTATCTGAATAATCATTTTAGGTTCTGTTATAACATTTATCTGTAGATTTGCTCCACACGAGAAAGAACTACTGCTGCGATGTTTTTATGAGTGTGATGTGACTTGACGAGATTATATTTGTAGGCAGCAATGGTCATCATTGCGGTTAAACTTATTTACTACGGTCAGAAAGAGTGCTGCAAAGCAGGTAGGTAAATGTACCTTTTAGATCAGGGATAGTAAAGCCTGACCAAAGATTCTCATCTTATTAGCGAGGAATAGTATGATTATGTCTGCTAGATATCAGATTGTAAAGTACCCGAGCGATTAAATTGTAAGTACAGTGTACTTCTGTGTATTAATTGGATAATGAAATAAAGTAAAAGTGAGTCTTTGTAAAACAGGAGGCTAATTTACAGTCCTATACTTAAGTACTAATGCATACATACATAAAGTCTGTTTCTTTCCTAAGGTCGATATGTTATGTAGATTATACACCATATAAGATCAAACACACTTATTTACTTAGAAATGGATAGAGAGATGTAAGGAGTACTCGCATGAGGGTAGACCCAGATAAGTTTATATGACATGCAAGAGAATGGACAGAAAAGTAAAAGTAAACAGAAGAGTTTTACAATCTCGTACCAAGATGCAACTTTGAATCCCTAATAAGCTCTTTCCGTTCGTTTGCCTGGCCGGATTTTTTTATCTGTGCAAACGTGTACAAACGATCAGATGAGTCTAGTAATGGTAGTAAAATCGTAGTAAGATCAGATGTAGCATGCAGACAAAATAACAGAGAAGTAGTAAATACAAGGCTTGGTGCAGTCCAAATATTGTAAATAATACGTGCACTCGACAGACACGGGGAAATCCAACGTGGAGCAAAAGCAAGTTGGTCAAAGTATAACAAACTCACTGCAATTGCAAATGATGAAAAAAGAGAACCACTACGTATACAGACCTGGCACCAGGTCTCTTTGGAGAATTGTCTATATATCTTACATGTATATCCACCATGTAAGTAGAATAGTTGATAATGATTTCCAGCTCATGGACCTTTTAATGCTATCCTGTAGTAAATATTCCCTCCAATATGTTATATCTCTTTTAAAGGGTATACTTTAGATTCCCTAATGCTTTCCTACGCTTTAATATTGTCTTTACCAGGTTTAAAGAAGTTTTTGCCACCACTGCTCATCTTATTCTCTCTAAACAAACTTTGATGGTACTGTATCTACTATGTCGACCTAATACAAGATAGAAGACAAAATCAGTACACAAATCTTTTCATGTTCACAAATGCAATGTAATCAGCCAAATGGAGAACTTGAAGACAAGGCTACGAAAAGAACATTATGAAGAGTCAAAGTATAGTAATCTGTGCATGTTCCATATTGCTATACTTACCTTCTAGTGAAAAAGAAACTTCCAGTTGCAGTGCTAAGAATATTGCATAATAATTTTGCTGCGAGGCATGCCAAGTTAGTGCCAACAATCATTACGCTTTTGATGAGTGGTGGTTTGTCTCCGTTAGCATAGGCTTTTCTTTTGTTTAGCAGACTCTCAGTTCAGATGCTCTGTAGATAATTATACTTCCAGCCTACATCAGATGTACATTTGCTTCTTAGTCCTCAGGCTACGCCACTTCAGGCTCTCTGCCAATTTACTCTCGTACGTAAAATCAAAGCAAAAATTAAACCCAAGCTTATTGTAGGTAGAGCAGTGTAAACAGGCTGCTAATGAGAGTAAACTGAATCCTGTATGAACATTTAAGTAGTTATGGAATATCATGCTGAGCTTAATGTCTTCGTAAAGAAACTGTATTACCAGCAAGCAAAGTTCAAATGCTAATAATGTAATGACAAGTCAGAAACGTTGTCCGTTTTGTTGACATCGGCAATTTTGGTTATAATTTCAGAAACGACAATGTCTTTAAGTAATAAAATACAATTAGCTCGCACGAAAGCCATTTCACACATCAGTGTCTGTAAGAAGCGATAGAATCATTTTTCTTACTTTCCATTACCTATACTATTAAACACCTCAGTACTGAAAAACTAGTAGGAAATTACATCAGAATTATGTATTTGTGTTCTGTTTTTATACTCTTAGGTTGTAGATTACTAAAGACATAAAGAGAGTCATCATAACTGAACGTGATGCTGGCCTTTGCAGTCGTCGCCTCAAAGCTAGACATGAACCATTTATGTTATACTTATTCGTATCGACTTACACAAATATGTTTCTGTAATAAGACAAGGTAATATTTAGGTTAAATTGTAGGTTACGATTGTCTTGTGTTACATTTTGCACCTATCACAACACAGGGATTTACATACCGAGGGAATAAGTACGTCTGCCTGCCAGTTTGATAAATTATTGACACTGTATTTAACTGATTTGTGATATGAATATTAAGAACATGCTTTCGTGCAGTGTATTGTCCATTTCAAATACAAATTACACCTTTTGTATTTACTTTTACATCTAGTACACCTTAAACATGGAATTAATCTGTCTTAACGTAATACGATGCAATACTAATGCCACGTCAGTAGCATGCCACTGTTTCAGATGTCATTCTTTATGTTGCCATTTGCCCGTGTAAATTGATGTATGTGGAAGTAAGGGAGTTCAATTTTAGTAAGCAAAAGATATTTTCATATACCTAGCTCTTTTTTGCTGCACTGGTCACTATTTAGAAGTAGGAACCATATAATTTGTATATCATGGTGTCCGAGAGCATTTACACTCCATGTTATGGCTCGGGATGCTAACACTTATGTGTTCTTATGCAGATGGTGGTGACATTATAATTTATAGCACCTAAAATCACTGCGATAAGAGTTTGACAAGACAACAAAAATATCCGAGTACAATTCCAGCTTCGGTAGCTTAGCCTCACACCAGTAGAGATACCGTCCTTAGGCAATGGACATTAAGTAGTATAAACGAACGGAGGAATAATACATGAGCAAGATAGGATAAAAAGGCAGTTAAATTTAGGTGGTAATAAACAGAATGCCTCCATGTGCATTAAATGCAACTAGTTAGGAATAGACAACACGACATATGCATAAGTCCCGTTCTCTGAGCTAACTGTCACTACCGAGTCTTACGAGTTGAATTAGACCTAATAAATAAGGTTAAATGTGTGGACAGACTTCTTGGCCAGTATGAGTGAGTGATTGTTTGGAGATAACGAAAGAGAGGATAGTAAGATACAGAGAGAGAAAAACAAGATTTTCACATTTGGGCCTTTTGGGGTAAGAAGTGAAGAAGGTCTGACATGACGTGACATGATTGTTTGTTTCAATTGCCCTCACTCTGACTCCCTTCTTCACTCTCATCCTCTCCAGTGTCTTCCTTGAAAACTCAGTGCGTTGCTTTCTGCTACTGTGGTGGCTACAATAAATATCCATTTATATTCCAATGCCCCGGAGGTTCCTCTATCCAATCGCTCTGATCTGAGTGAACAGTCATAATAACTTGTGACTCAAACTTTGTTGGAAAATACAACTCGAAAAAATGCAGAATGACATTTCTTAAACTAATTTGGATTTACACAATTAGTCCTAATTTGTTGAGGTCTATCATCTATACAACCTAGGTTTGCGTAATTAATTACATGCAAAATTAATTTAAACGGATTTTCTAATAATAAATACGATATAAAATGCAATATCTCTTTTCGCTAAAAACGCTATATTACTAACAGTTTCCAATTTTGCATTACATAATAAACATTCCAACTACTCCAAAATAAAACTAATTTTCCCTACTATAGATATAATATCTGGAACTGCTACTAACATGCTTATCGTTGCAGGTAACAATTATATCTGTATAACAATCAATGTCAATTATGTACTAAAAATGATATTGTAAATCTTAGCGAACAAAAATTGCTAATACTTCCATCATGGAAGTTCCATGTAATTTTCCCGATACTAATCCAGAATCAATGGCACAACGTTACATTTATGAGTACCTAAATAAACCGTACACTATCTTAATATAAGGATACAATTCGTACATATCACAAGAACACAAACATATATTGAAAGCAGTAGAATACTGTAATTGTAACACTACTAAGTTTAGAAGGGGTAAAGCCATTAGTCATCTTTATCAGTGTCAATGTCCGCATCGTTCTTCAGAAGCCTCCAGTATTGAGTCCATGCACTAGTTGGGATCTGCACTTCGCTGACAGTCCACATCCTGTTGAATTCGGAGAGAAACGCCTTCACTGCTCGCTTGTCGCTTGTAATCATTATGTTTTCATTGTTTCCAGTGATCCCCTGAGGAAAATAAAAAAATATTACTGATTAGCGATACGCACGTGAAAAATGTGTAGCAATAAATTCTGATAGTTCAAAATTGCAAACATACTTCACGAGTCCAGTTGAGAGATCCGTTGAGCAAGTATTTGTCATCGATAATCAAAAATTTGTGGTGCATGAGATCAATGTAAATCCTTGAAGTTGGGTCATATTTGCTTATAACACTTTGTTTCCAAACTTTTGTAGATACACCTGAAAACAGAAAATAGCAATATCAGTACAGAGATACAATTTTTTGCACACAAACACTTGGGACCATCAATTAACTGATTTATGGCTATAAAAGTCCTTCCTTATACAAAATTAAAATTCGTAGACTGCTTACCTCGTCTAGTCAGCCTTCGTCCTGAAGCTGGTACATGGACAACCGCCTTGATGGTCACGCCTTTTTTCCGCACATCTTCTAGAGCTCTTTCCAACGGAGAAAAAGAAATGGAAAATAAACATAACTTGATGCTTCGTTTGGCTTGACTGAGGTACCAAATCAGTTTTTTAGTGGAGGAACCCAGGGCTTTTGGTAGAATATCCGGAAAAAATAACGCAGTATTCCAAAGTGCAGGGTCTAACTTATGAAGTTTTTCTGGACCATTGACACAAAATTCTGCAATAGACCGATTATTATTTTCAAAACTCTCTCCTTTCGTCATGGCACTATCCAGTTCTTGATACTCGATTTCACTGTCGACTGCTGAAAGACTTTCTTGGTGTTGATGATTTTTCATTTTAAATGACATGTACACAGTTTCGCCCAGCAGATACAGTTCCACTGCAAGAAAACAGTAGCTGCTACCTTTTAAAAACGAAGTTACTAAAACTTTGGAATTCATTTTCCCAAAATTTACAAACAAAATGGACCTTTACAAAATCTGATCCGTACAGAGAAGCGAACGAATTTCTTTTGCGGGATGTTCTTCTTTGTTCTGAAGATAAATAGAGTCAATACAAAAGTAGGTCTCCAATCTCCAGTAAACAAAAATCTGATCCCTCGACAGAAAACAGGACAGTTATGTTTTCAGCATAGTTTTTGTTTCATGAAAGGCAGTATACATGGAGGAAGGGTCTCTATGCAGTGTAAGTGTAGCATTTGAGTATGTATGCAGTATTTGTGTCTATGGTCAATTTACAAGCATGTACCATCATAATGCATAACTACAGATAGTATAGCATTTTTATCTCAGATTCATAAATTCCTAAGTGTATGCAATGCAGATATTTTCAAAAGAACCCAATTTTTTGCATACTTAATAACTTATTTAATTACCATTGTATATCTATGTAGCAGTAGCTTAACTGAAAATACTAGTGTATTTTTACATCTCGACTACATTGACTACATCTTTTACTCTCCACCCTGTAAGATGAAGTCGTAGGAAGAAAAATCAAGAAATAAATGAGGGGTCATTAGAGGTAAACAGCATGGATTTCCGAAGCAAATAACGCTGGATCAAGTGACCGAGCAATTTGTCGGTCTGAGGAAATGTCATACTTGTCTAGCAAGCAAGCAATATCAGTCCAGTCTCCCTCTCATTACCATTTGACATGTTTTGTCCCCCTTAAGAATTCCTGGAAGCTCTTTCTTCGTCACTAGCAGCTTCTTCCAGGGCATTTCCAACTACTATAGAACAAATGGATGCATTACAAGCATTAAAATGCCATCCAACTTGTAGATAGTGACTGAAAATCGCCTGCTAACCTATCTAATGTTGTAAATAATGAGAGAGATCACAAAGAAAGTTGTGAATGTTATGGAGCTACTGCACTTTACTGCGGACTACAAAGAAAACCTCCATAAAGACAGAACATTCTAGCTTTGCTTCCTTCTCTACTTTACATTATTCGTAGCACATGAGATAAGAATATTACATTCTAAACAGCTCTACAGCGATATGCTTGTATATACTCAATTTTTTACAAATACAAACCTACTCACCTATGTATGTGAAATGTCCATCCTATTACTAAAATGTATATTAGGACATTCGTCTATGTTAACAGGGAGTAGGATTCTATTGTCAGGACGCTCTTTAATGCACAGTAAAGGAAAGCCAAACAAACTCATAGAACTTTAACTCCAGCATGAAAGTTTTACTGGCGAACATAACGTTACATGAGAAGGGAAGGGATTCACAGATTCGTGCAATGTGACGATGATGACCGTCATTTCCTTCCCTTTGGACGTCTCAATGGACAATTGAACTTGACTTCAGACTCGCCTTTACATTGCGGATCACTAGAATGGCCATTATAGGAGAAAAAGACTTATATTCCAAAGCAGTATACTCTCTATCAAGCAGGGAAAAGCCAAATTATCAAAACGGGAAACGGAGAGAGCTCGATTTTCAGTTTTATTCCTTTCTGTTCAAATATTCCATCCAATTTACAATATCAGTAGTCCAATCCGGATATTTCAGTAGAAGATTTTGAGCATTGGACACTCTTTGAAAGGTCGTCTATAATAAAATGACCTAAAACGGAAAATTTTGGAACGATCGAATCATAATTCGTCATTTGGACATTACGATACTGATACATAGTATACACTTGTCACTTTAGCATTTTAAATGTACCGATATTAGAATATTATGCTCGTATTATGAACCTCGTCTTAAGTGCTGAGGGCTACTCAAGACGTCGATAATACATGGAAAACGGCGTCTTGGCGACTTCTTATGACCATAAGACGACGGTCATAATACGGCCCAAAGTGTTGTAAAAAATGTAGTTACTCATCGAAATCCGAAGAAACACCAATAAATGTACCTTACAAAAGCCGAAAATAATATTTTCCACAAAACTTAATTTAGCTAAATTGATATTGCAGGTTGAAATATGATATCGTCGACAGACTTTTACTAAGGCATTCGTCATTCACCTTGGAGCCTTGGAGCGTCTCATATACTCAAGCTCAAAATTTTAATTTTTAGACCATGCGTGCACAGAAATTGACAATTGAGAGAGGGTAGCAAACTGAAAGTGAAAAGTTATGACGATGAGATTCTTTATTCTGAAGAATTGGCTTGCATACTTGTACAGAGATAATATACGTACCCTTCGGTATATAAATAAACAGAGTGCTTGCATCTAATAGAATATAAGTAATACGTGGAATGAGGTAGAAGTCCACTGGTACAGATAGAATGGCATAGGCTACACAATATATAACTCTTTAGGTTTAGTGGATTTGTCGAGTGACTGGGATAGCGAGTCGGAGAGAGCATCATTGAATTGGATAGGAAGTTGAAAGATGCAAAGTAAAGTGATGCGAGTGAGATTTTACGAGCGTAATATCCATTCGGTGGTTTCTGTTTGTGACATCTGTATTAGAGTCTGACATTGCGGTGCGTGGAGAGAGAACTGACCAGGCCATTCTTTTCCTTCCAAATGATCTACTCGGAAATGCAGTGTGCTTTATTTGCATTGGAGGAGAAGCCCCGCCATTATATGCACTACAAAATAAAGTCGAGGATCCGAGCATATGCATAAAAGTGAGTCGTAAAACGGAATCGTAAAAGGGGTTGAATAAATTAACTTGTATATTGTGATGTGCATTGTACAGAAATAGAATAAGAATCCTTTGGCTAACATCTTCTTCAATTGAATTGAATCCAATCTACCAGAACCAGAGAGCCACACCAAGCCAAACCACAAATTTGATTGTCGAAGAATGGGAAATGCAATGTGATCTTTGCATTTATCATTCCATTTACGAGTTGACTGACATTGCCTTACTCACATGGCAGATAATGGACGATGATAATTCTCATGCGGAAGCAGTCGACTGTGGCAAAATATAAAAATTCACTTTACAGTCGTAAAATAAGCTACATTGTGCACATTATTAGTTAGGTACACATACACTCACCCGAGAAATGCATTAGAGACTAGGAAACGCTTACTTACGTAGTCATTGCTGCTGAAGAAAAGGAAAGCAATATCTGAGAAAAATGTGTTTCCAATCCCAGGAAAACCGGTTCGACGGATTGTGATGATCCTGGTACAAGATAAATATGAATTATATGACAAGTCGAATTATTACATTATCAATTCTGTTTTGTTTGAATTTAATTCGCCTCGCTCTATTTGCATAAATGTACATAGCTGCACTCACTCTGTTGTGAACAGGAGTCTAGAGAAGAGGATGCTAATCTAATAATGAATTGAAAGTAGTAAACTAATGTGTTTCAATAAAATCCGTTGAGATTAAAACGATAAATTAGGATGCAGACTTTCAGTCTGGCCAAGTCTGTTTACTTCGTCCCAATGCATCCACATCACATCTCATCTCATCATCAAAGATGTTCTTTCTTGGGGTTTGTGCATCTCTGTAGCTGCACCTTTCCTTTCATAGGTAAATTAGGGACTACAGTAGGTACATAATTTCATTAGACTCCTGCTCCTCCATCAAAAGAGAGCTTATCTCTCCACTCCTCTTCCATCTCACTCTCTCCGTCTCACTGCCTCTGTACTATTTCACTCTATTTCACTTTTACTTTACTCATGATCATGAATGAGATGAGAACACAACAATAAGCAATAAAATAGCATAATGCATCACAATATCTCATTTTTATACTGTGGCTACGTTCTCACAGCACATCACCATCTCTACTAAATTAATATTGTAAGGCTAGTCGGGCTAGTAATGCTCATCCAGGTAAAAAATTTGGTCTTTGCATCATCAGAATCATCACACATGCAATTTCCAACGCTTGTGTCAGTTTCTTGCAGTTCTCTAACAAGTAAAGGAAAATAAAGGTAATCAACAATCTAGAAGTCTGTAAGCATACAGAAGACTTGTATCGAGCTATAGTACTAACCCACTATCTGTATAATATATTGTGTATATGCAGTAAAAAGTCCTTTTTAAAGTTTTTTCCCTTAATGCGCACCTAAATCTCTTTTGGTCATTTCTCATCATCAAATTACCCGTCAAGGCAAGTTAAATCAAAACCAGCCTGATTGCTGTGTAAGTTTAGCCAGCCCAACTTCCAAATTAAAGGTACGTACCCAATTACATTCAGCTTACCTGATTTATAAGCAGTGTGTAATGCATTGTATATGACTTCAAAAAAAATATTGGCCACTGGTCTTTACTTTACTCTTTAGTTCCTACGTACTCAATTGTACATTTTATACATGTTAGTTCTAGCTCCTGTGTATAGGAAAGATACTTAATAACTTTATAATCTCAGTTAAATTACTAATTCCAGCCAACCAACCGTTTTTATACCGAATTATGGAAAATAAAACTGAGGGCACCCTTAGACATGTTATCTTGTTGGGAATTGCTCTTCATTTTCTACTACGTACTTACTATCTAAGTGACTCCAGACTTGTCTACATGCACATACATCATTGACCAAATTACCTCATTTAGTCTAACTGAGTGAGCTTTAGATATTTGTCAGCGATGACGAAAGCGGCAAAGAAAAACTACCCTAATCTATATGGCTATAAATAATGTGCGTACAGTTTCGTGTTCCTCCATCATTAGGTGTATAAATGCAGAAAGTAGTATACTTATTCCCCAACGATGCCTAAATGTTCTTATCAAACTTATTAGCCAATATCATATTGGTGCATATCAATTCAGGAGAAATGGAATTCGTTTTAAAGATTAAAACACAGTTTCTTACTTAATGATTAGTTGCCATTCAGATTTCAGTTTCAAGTTGAAATTTCTTCAAATACATTAATATAGATTGGATGTTCCCCAATGGAAGAAGTATAAAGGTATATTAGAAAACTTTTATTGCAGAAAACTTCATTAAACTATTGTCACGTTTTATTTATCAGATTAGCAAAACTGTAGCATCCATACATGAGAAAATTCTAAAACGGGAAAATATTGCTGATACACATTGAAATATTTTAGGAAAATACAAAATTATTCTGTAAAGCCTATGCTCACCGAGCTACGTCAATGTCACCTGTCTTTCATAGCGACTGTTCACCGAATCTCCATAGGATGATAGAACATTAGAGACGGCTAAGTGCAGAGCCAGTGCTTTTGTGTAGCAACTCACGTAGTAAATCGTATGACACTTGCATTTTAAATTATGTCCGCCTACTGTCCTACGCTTCCATTTCTCGCCTCCTATAAAAGCCCCTTCATCCTCGATGTATTATTGTCGTCTACAATATTCATTTGGATGTAAAAGCATGCACATTAGAGTTGTAAAGCAATAGCTTCATTAAATATTGAAACTGATGAGCGTAATTATTAAAAGGAGTATCTTGGTGGGTATGGTTGTCGAATGTCCATGTATGATAGTGCACAGGAGTGGGAAAACAAAAGAGGAAGATAGAATGGCTGTAGGGAGATGGACAGAACAAATAGAATAAGCAAAGAAGCTCAGTCTGTGCAATGAAAAATAATGACATGACACAGACATTTAGCTTCTGTTTCCCTAGTTCACGCCTCTCTTTTATTGTTTTCAGTTCGGGCTGAGCGATCCGACGTCCGACACCTGAGGTGAGCTGATTGTCGTGAACTTCAACTTGAAAAAACGACGTGCGTCCTATCAGATGGCCATAATCACGACACATTATGCATTACATTACTTTTCTTAGCTTCCCGAACCCCAACCTTTGTTTTCTCTTCCCTACACTCACTCCCTATACTCTTTAGAATGTTTTCTACTTCAGTTCTCTCAGGACTACTGTGCTACTTCAGTTTTAGCTTGATTATGCTCCAGGTCAAAAACACTGTTCAAATTGGCATTGTCTAATATCCCCAATGAATATACTACTTTTGTACAGTTATATTTAGATTATGATTTTTATATAGATACCCAATAGTAGCTAGTATAGCAATTCGGATAGCACTTATTATGAAGAGCTGTGTTGGTATACATAATTGAAGTAAGCAAATCCATAATCGCTGTATGTGCATTGTATAATTACTTGAACATGTTGAGTATCTGCAGATGCCCAATTATTCAAAGCATTATAGTCTCTTCTGTGTAAACAATATGATATTAATAATGCTATTAGATGCGTACGAGTGTACGCGATAAGTGCAGGAGACTAATTAGCCTAATGTACCCCATTTTCATAAGGCAACTTCCCAATGCACCTGATTTTAATAAAACACCCTTTGGATTCAATTGTCAACACAAACCAGAAGGAGAGAGAGAAAGAGAAGCTAATGTAATGTGTAACCAACCATCAGGAAGTTTGGTCAATATCACATTGTCTTTAATGTGCAGCTGAAA
The DNA here is from genome assembly GCA_019776445.1 of Tomocerus maximus. Lineage (NCBI taxonomy): Eukaryota > Metazoa > Arthropoda > Collembola > Entomobryomorpha > Tomoceridae > Tomocerus > Tomocerus maximus. Next base: position 7,209 of record JABASH010002760.1, on the reverse strand, counting down.
GTAAAATCCACATGAGTTTTCAATTCATGGATTGAAATTATTCTTCCGCTCTGTGATCTTAAACTAAAGAACTGCTTAAATCTAATCGAGGTAATGTCATCCTTTCCCTCTTCGTTTCACAGTTTCAGCTTTGGAAAGTTGCTACTTTGTAACTTCTGCTCCCATTTGTACTTTCTACTTTTTTACTTTCAGTTTGAGTTTAAAATTGACAGTTCGTATGTATGTTGAGCTGGGGAAACTTTTGAATGCAAATTGTAGCATAACACAACTGACTGAATTCATACGAAACAACGAATTGTGACAGATGCAAATTAACAATTGATTTGTAATGAATTCAAACTCTTTTTTGACAATCCCTACTTGCTTCCAAACAGACCATCAAAAAGTAGATGCCACACGTCATCAGAAATTCAAACTCCAATTTTTATTATACGTCGTTTTTAACAGCACAGATTAACTTTTGTCCCATATTGTAATCTGAGTAAATTATTTGAAACAAAAACGTATTTAAAAGCCCCATTCGGCAACATTTACATGTGCAGATATTAGATATGAATTTAAACTTGAAGAAAGTTGTGACTTATTGCCATTTGGAATGCAATGCTTAAAGATATTCTGTTTTAATAATGTTTGAAAATAGAATGGGCGTGGACTAATTGTTCGTAAGCCAGGGTAATTATTTAGCATCTGCAAACGTCTCGTTGAAAACATTGCATTGCACTTTACATAATAATGTTGTAGCGATGTGTACACGTATTTGCGGTTACACTAGCTGAGACGAGAGTCATTGGAAAGTGCAGTAGATACGGTAATGTTCTATTGTTATTTCAATTTTATTTCAAATGAGATATTTACGAGGACCTTTGAGAGGGCTTTATTCAAGAGCCATAAATCGTGAAGGAGACAGCGGCCAGGACATCACACTTGAAATTTATTCGGTAATAAATTCACACATAGCCCATTAAAATATCAACCATGCACTAGGACTAATAATTATTGCAAAGCACAACAATGTTCTATTATAGCAGACCCGAGAGGAAGAATCTAAAAATCTATATAAAGTGAGACTTTCAACACAGACTACCTTTTCCTATCTTTTGTTCTGTTAGATTGCAGCAGCCCATCATTTCTCTTCTATTTCGGAAACAAGTGCGCAATTCAAATGCGAGAACCCTATAATTAGGCTGTCTAAGCTGAATGCATATTAAGCAATGAGGAATGTAAAACTGGAAACTAATGCAAGTGAAAGAGAAATAAACACTTTACATGGCCAATCATAAAATAATTTGCTCTTCCTTTATCTATTTACCTGCATTATGTGTTAATGGGCCTGGAGAAGTTCAGAGAGAATAATAAGCGTCTCGTGTAACATGTCCAGGTTATGTCATACTCAAACCAAACCACAACACTTCTGTACTTAGCCCGTAACAGCTATTTCTACGTGCAATTATGTCTTCACGGATCCTTGCTCATGATTACTAATCTACATACAATTTAAATCCATTTTTACCCGTACACTTTCATCATGTACTACAAAGAGCGTTTTCACCTTTAGTCTAGAATCGACACAACTGTAAATGCAATTATGTACTAATATCACATATATTTATGCATGAGCACTAGAGATTGAGCTATTAACACACGTTTTCTACTTGCACTAATGGAGACTCTTTGCGCGACAAACAATAATAAATGGGTTCAATGTGTTTGATGGTCCTTAATATACCGGCCCTACTTTAATGCAGCTTCGATTGAATGCAACTTCTGTCAGTTTCGATAAAGCATTACAGTTCCACCGGTAGAAGCAATAAAATCCACGCTAGATGTTTTACTAATGTATATAAATAGTGTTTAGTTGCTGTAATAGCTTCTCTGTAGGTATAACACCAAATCGAATTCCCTTTTGCTACTCGTTGGTGTAAGTGCTGTGTAGGTGCAGGAGGCATGTCGTTTCAATCCAGTTTTCTCTTCCAGTGAGAAAGAGTCCATTCCGACGGCGTTCCGTAAGTGAAAAAGCTAGGAGAGCACAGTATCATTATGTCACTCACTCACTGTGTAATTATGGGTTATTCTCGGCACTGAATTACGATACGATACGACAATGTCCATATTCCAGTAGTTCATGTTGATGTATTCACTCACTCGGCAACCCAAACTATCTCTCCACTGCCTACTACCACTACTACTGTAATTACCAACACACAATGCTGTACCTTAATGGTGTCTTTATCAACATTCGATGAAAAACATTTGGCCATTAACTAATCGGGGTAAGCATGCTTGCTATGTGTTTTCTAACGAGATAATAAAGAACGAAAGGAGAAAACAGAACATCTAGCTTACTCCTTGAAACAAATGTCATTTAACAAAGTACACACATAACAGGGACCATTACAGAAAACAGAACTTACCATACTTCCGGTCTGCTTCGGGAGAGCAGAAAATAGTCGCTATTGGAATGGTAACTGACCAATAGCTTAAGACTGCAACATTCTTAAAGCAGTACAGTAAAAGTTTTCGTGGACATTGTCATTAGAGTCATTTCCTTTACTTTTACCTTCTTTATCCAAGGGCTTTCGTTCTCATTGAGTCAAAGATTTGAAAGAAATATCATATAGAGTAGTATCTTCAGAAATGCAACTATAATTCGTAAAATTTCAGATCACCTGGTTGGATAGGAAAATACATCCACGAGGGAGGATTTATAAGACAGAAAAATACATTTAAATATACAGTTAGACCCTGATTTGCCTATTACATCGGGTAAGTATTGTCGTGGGTACTACCATGTACTACTCGGATACAGATCATAGTAATGTTGTTTTCCCAAGCTTCTTCATTTTCTCTAGCAGCCATTTATTGCTTTACTGAAGGAAAAAGCACTAAGAGTGACCAGATTTTATTCAACTACCTATTTATTTACTAGTTGCAAACAAACAATTTATTTTTGCAATTTCAACCACCCAATCTGATGTACCACATTAGAGAATTTTAATCGAGGAAGATAATTTTAAGTTTATTGGTATTTATATCTCGTAATTGATTATGAAGAAAGTTTAGTTAGCAGCAGAATGTTACCTCTTTATTCACCAAACCACTCAACATAATACGAACATGAGGCTAGAGCAGTCTAGTGTACATAAACAATTAGGTCATAGAGAGAAAGACAGCCATGAACTTCAAGCATAAGCGCACATCATCCTTTAGGATAACTGCATCAAATTGTTCATTGCCATTTTTTATGACATACATTGAGATAAACGCTATCTTTGATATCTTTGAATACTAGTAAGTATGTATGTAGTCATGTAGTTTAATGCGAGCTTGTCTGGAGCCCAAAAATTATCAAACCTTTGCACTACTATAGCTCATAGCTATATACTTTTCATATTATAGTTAGTATTTAGTAAATTGTGCTGGCTGCATGTAAGTCCTTGGAGTATAAATTGTTTATTAGTAATGAGTAGAGATCTCAAGTGAAACAGAATTGTGTGTAAGTCGACGTGGAAAAAAGATGTTCATATGTAACGCACACTTGTAGTAAGAAACAATAAAGAGGTCTTTGTAGAGAGCAATTTAGAGGGACGGGACTGGAATTGAGGCATGCAGACTCCAGGCCAGGAGTACGAATTGCGTGTGCATGTCATCATCATCTCATGGACAAGTGACATCAACTAACTCAGAAATTGGAGGAGTACATTCATTTGGAAGATAGAGGAGTCATTGTTTTAGTAACTCAATAGCAGCCATTACACCATCATCGTCCGTTTATTTGTATATTTATATTAGACAGTCCAACTGATAGTGCATCAGGAGATAAGACAAGAAAGTCCATAATCATACACAACGTACGATCGCTCCTTGTAATAGGCACCTACGTATGAAGACGAAGAGTTCAGAGATATGATTAGGCACTCACTTATTTCTAATGCATGTTGACTAAACTTTCTTCTCTCCTCAACTCATCAAATCATCTCGATGCTCTAGCAAAACATAACATTACAACAACTCATCTCCTTCATTTTTAAGGATCTGGACAATATTACTGATATACACTGGAGACTACTCCAATAATAGAACGTATATCTCAATTCACCCTCGCTTTGCTTCAAATACTAAAACACATGTACTTTTAGGAAAGAGGGATGCATAACTAAGGAGTAGAGTAGTTATTGGCTTGCTTTGCCTTTTTCCACAGCAAAAAATAGGGATCTTTTACTTTACTCAGACTAGACAGCCAGGTCGAGGTCTGGACTCTGGAGACGAATAATGGACCCCTCCTCGTGCATTATTCTTTTCCTTTCAGATAACTTTACTCTTTAAAAAACGTTACGTTCTAAATAAATAAGTATACGTTTAAGGAACCAATACACTGTGACAAAACAAGATTTAAAAAAAGATTTTGGATATGCTTTCATTTTAGATACACTTAACAATCCTGTTTTGTCTTACCGAAGCATTTTACTTACTAATGGCAGTTGGCTTATATGCAGTATAATTACACAATAATAAACTTCAAAGTAAAAGCTCCTTAGAAATTAAGCGTAGCTTTAAGTCTTATGCAAGGCATCAATATTTTAACTGGTCATTGCCTCTTTCTTCCCTCCATGTGCGTTTGTTGACTGTTTTTTGAGAGAGTATCAGCAGCGAGTTTAAATCTGAGTAGAACGTGTTTCTTTGGAGGTGGCTTTTGTTTTTCTACCTGTTCCATAGTAAATGAGTTAAAGAACGGGAATCGGCAGAAAGGAACAGGTGAGCGAGTTAAAGGTTAAGGTACCTGAGCCTAATACAATAGCAGGTAAAATCAAACGTGTAGAAACCTGCATAAATCGTCCGAGAAAGAAAATGCCTGAGGAATATTCAGTATCAGTAGCCCAAAGAAACCACCTGTTCAATAGCTCTTTTCCAGTTTAGTCGTATTGGCTTTATTATGTATGTAGAGTAGTCTACTGGCATGACTATGTCATAACGGTTCACTTACCTGCTTTATGTGACAGAATCATCTTTCTAATGTTTGTTACAGGTTCATTAATTGACAGTATTATCATATTTATGTTCCTGTCCTCAATAAAATTCAATTAATTGAATTTATCTAATTATTTGCGTACATGTCAGCATATTCATATATTCATATGCTACCAAGGTATGCTACTATGTATTTTATAAGGATAGATATGTTTGTTATGTCATGCGAAAGTGGAAACTGTTAATATAGCGTTTTTAGCGAAAAGAGATAGCATAATATTGCATGTTATACCGTATTTATTATTAGAAAATCCGTTTGAATTAACTTTGCATGTAATTAATTACACTAATCCAGAATCTTCAGATGCGTATTCCCTCTATTCTAAGTTATTGAGAAAACTCGGGGCGATTGGAACCGAGGAACCTATGCAAATTAAAATGTATCTATTGTATTAATAGTCTTATTAGTATTGACACGATTAACCCCGAGTATTGACTCCGTGGACTCGGCGAGGATTAAGCCTTAAAATATTGCCCCTCAGTGGAAAGGTAAATGTATTCGTCTAAATAAGCTGCTTCGAAATATTTACGGTTCTATGCTTGTTACAATTTAGCTACTTAACGTTTGGAAAATTGCTTTTACACCTCAGTAGACACGTTAACTAGGCGGGCAAAATGATAACGTTGAAGTTAAGTTAAGACGAGGGAAAGAAGAAGAAAACGATACGGACGATTTTATTGTCTCCTTCATTAGTATTGCTACAATACATAAACAGGTATCCAATAATACACCTATAATTGTCTGTACTATTGGATTATAGTAATATCATAACAAATTTATGATTCCGATCTATGTCAGTTTCAAAGTGTCGGTACCACAAAACTGTTTATACATGTACTACGTACTAATACTCATCACATTGTCACTGAAGAAGGGAAGTAAACTAAAACGAGGTAGTCGTCAATAGTGTCATGCTGAGAGGAAGAAAAGTAGAAGGTAAGCTGAGAGCGAAGTAAGGAAGCTTAATTTTAATCTGCTGAATATTAACTTGTCTTTCTTTTTCTACCAAAGCAATCCTATTTTGTCATGTACGTTATACATCTACGCAGGGAAGGAAACATTAGTCTACTTACGTTATAGTATTCTATACATAGGTACTCCGACAGTGAAGTTTTAAATACGAATTGACCTAGAATCTACGACTTGGTTTAAAATGTGATCGTTGCAATTAACTTGCTAGCTACGTTTCAGTATGAACAAGTATATCTAAAACTATGCTTAAGTGTGGATTATATGGTAAAGCTCAGCATTATTATGACTTTCTAATTTTGTATAATAGCCACGGAAGGTAAATAGTTTGCACTAATTAGTTCCTTCCTGTCTCCTATGCCTGCAAATCATGTTATATTTAATATTAGAAAATATAGGTATGCAAGGACATATCAGGTTTGAGGTATTTGGTGGAAAATAAGTGTCTTAATGTGGGCAATAAGAGTTTAGTAAATATTAGGTCTCTTCTTTTACTGATAAGAAAAAACTGACAGTTTGATTTAATGCGCAGTTAGATTTCCTCCAATTTTAGGTTTTGTTGTGTTTAGGCTGCAAGTCCTTGTCTATTGACACTCAATAACGTTTTATTTTCTTGTTTGACCACAAAATTTAGTTACTTAATAGAGAGAAATGTAAACGTTCACTATTATGTATTTGGTTCAGTAGGTAGACTCATCGCATACTCATAAATCATATGCAAACAGCGCAATGCATCAACAAATACTACACATCTTGTCTCTAGTAAATGCATAGTAAAGCACAGCCATGCACAAGTATTTCTTACTACAAATGTTTACGTTTTTATCATACAGTCCTGATAAGATAAATTGAGACGTAGATTGAACACAAACGCAGATACTCTTATCAACGTTTTCGTTTTCTATAAAAAAGAGTTCTAGGGGTTTATGATGTAAGCTTTGTTTGTAAACATTGACAATGATGCACACACTTCGAAAACAGTTTTAGATGGACAGGGAAATAGAATAGAGCATTAACTGGATATTTTTTGAAAGTTTTACGCAAAATAGACTAAAGTTTCTACTGCAAATGGTAGCTTGCTTTTAAAACATCATACTGCGCAAATGGAATAAAATGGTAAAACATAAAATAGTAAGTTTGTTAAAATGATATTTAATTAGATAGCAACGAATAAATTCATAGCTATGATATGCTAAGTATATGATGCATGATAG
>JABASH010002759.1:0-18890 GCA_019776445.1 Tomocerus maximus | reverse complement strand
GTAACATACAAGTGGCTTTATTTTACTCTCCCATGACTTTACCTATTCTAAGGACTATGTTGCACTCAATTGCCTTTTTCATGTATTTTAGGGAAACAGAGTGTTCGCACTATTTCCTATCAAATAGTCATTTTCACTAGGCTTAAAATTAGTTCACAGCTTTGAAATAAATATGGAGACAGTCTTGGTATAGACAGTATAGAGTATACTCGAGTTACTTATAGTAATAATATAAATACGAGCAAATTACATAGTATTGTGAAAGTCTCTGTTTGTATCTGACTAGATTAGCTTCTGTAGCTCACAATCAGTTCAGTACAGTTCGTTTATTGTCCTGGTGCTTGTGAAAGCAAGATATGAACAAGAGAAATACAGAAAGAAACTGTGTATAACTTGAAATGACTGAAACTCTCACTAAATTGACTCTCAGCTCAACTAAATATAAACTTCTTGTCGTCATCTCATACTTATTTCACATCTCACGACATTCCCCACACTTTGTTTCTTCCTATTAAATGACGAAAGGCAAATCTGAATCCGAGGCAGTAGTTCTCTAGTCCATTACTATAATATCTCAACTACTACTACTTATGTATTAGCACTTAGGGTTGCTCTTCTGAGCTGGTTGACTTAGTTCCAATTTCAGACTTTCTTTCCACCAATTCTTATTGCATTACACACCAACGTATTATGGAAGAGTGTAGAAATCTAATGTAGGGACTCCCAGTTAAGTCTACTACTTTCTTAAGCCCTCCTTGGTGCCGCGTGTGTGTCTTCCATTTCGACACAATATAATACATCCTACTTTCGTCTTACGATAAGTAACGTGATAACTAAAGTAAGTCGAAGAGAAGGGAAACTTTCTCTTCATATAACCAAAACTATATTTATACTTAGATATATTGCAGCAATATTTCCGCTATTATGTGGGAATATACTACTACAGGGCATAAGTTGCTTTTGCCAATAGAATATAACTAACTGCAATAATAGAAAACAATATAGGAATGCCAACGCACTCGGACAAACTATTTCCGAAGTTTACTACTTAAATAAGTAGAACTATAGCTCTTAGCGCTGCAATTGTATTATTGTCCCAAATTGCAGTTTTATTTTCTTATGAATTTCTGTATTTCCAATAATTACCACTTCTAATTACATATACTTTTATCTAATTGTAGGTGAACATCAATTCAGTAATAATGATTTCAAAGATGATTTATGTTTATAAAAATAAATTATGTAATAACATCATTACAAAATTAGGTTTTTCACAGTTTCTCGCCGTTTTCTGTGTTTAGCTAGCTTGTAGATACACGTTTCAGGTCTAAACCCCAAATAATAAATAATTAGGTCCGGGTGGTCAAAATTTATAAATTCTCTGCTGTAGATCAAATCTGAGGAGTTACTGTTGTCTATGTACATAATATATAGCTACATAGACACTATAAAGAATGTCGGGGTATTAGTAGACAATTAAAGAGAAGCCTTAGAGCAGTATAGCGATTAGGTGTAGTAAGTAAGTAGCGTAATAGAGAAGTGTTTTAAAACAGTGTAAAAATAAATGAGTTATTAGAGTAATAGAGCATAAAAGTGTGAAGACAACTGAGCTCGGCTCAAGTCAGTCATAAAAAGGCAATGGTTTTATTATTTGGTTGTTGACGAATGAATAGGTCTGAAGTGTAGTAAAGTAGTAAGTCTTAAAGTAAGGAGGATATTGGTCTTGTGTTAAGTTTGTACGTAAAGTTAAGAGTATCACGGAGTATTTGAAGTTGACTTGAGGTTCCTCCCTGCTGGAGCATACACTTAGAATTAGGTTCTACTTGTGGTGCATGGTGTTATGTAAAATGGTTTTAGTAGCAACACTTTAATATAGCATGTGGTATGCCGAGGAAGATGAGTAAAGGAAAGAAACGATGTCATGAACATGAAACCTTAGAGAGTGGTGGTTCTACTATATATTCTACTTAATGCGAAGAGACAAGTCTTTTGCTAAGTAGTAAGTTAAACTGGTACATAATAACTAACAATAAAGTTGGCTATATACTAGATGGAAATACTTGTAACTTACATTTACATCCTCTGTGGTTCACTGATATAAATAAAAGGTACGTCAGGGTAGCTGACTAAACTAAACAGTATTTAAATAGCTACTAAACTAGTGCATTCATAATTTCAATCTAAAGGACCAGCGGAGGAGAAGGATAAAATTAATAGAAATCTAGATAGTGCGATAAGCCTTAACATACTACTACATTATATTTAGTCTGTGTACATGCTAAAGAAAGTTTAGTGTCGTGTCATGTCGAAAAGATCTGTGAAAAGAAGGGTGATGTGAAATTTACAAGAAAGAGAGAATAATCGGCTTTAACGCTCAATTAATAATATAGGGCTTCCTCCTTCGGGGAGAGTTGGATGGAGCTTTATGGGTAGACATAATAAGCGTATGTGGCTACTGCATATTGCTCAGAAGACACTCACTCCTAGTCAAACCAAACCAACGAAACTTAAGGCAAACCAGAGAGGAGAAGTATACGACACAACAGTTGGGGTGGCGTTAATGCAACTCTGCTCATGTTTTTAATGCATTATTCATGGCCAGGAATCGGATAGAATGGAATGGAGAGAGTGAGACTCACTCTTCACACTCTCATCTCAACTCAATTCAACTTATATTCTATATTGCTTACTTAACACTGCCTCTTTTTAGTCCTGTCTTCCCTGACGAACCACATCTTCCTATATCTTTTTATACTTTTTCTGTAATAACTTTTTCTTCACATTTACCTAATCATATAGCCATAGCTAATATACCTACTTGTATTACCACTGTACAATTTCCCTACCTTATTTTAGTGTGTACTTGAGAGATATAGATATTGCATCAGATAGGAGACAAATACAGACAACTCTTCCTTCCACTCAAACTCCTATTGCTTCCATTGCATAAAACCCACATTGAACAATAAAAGCGGAATTACTTTAACACTCGTTTTCTGTTCTTCTCTAGTTTGCTCAATACTGGAATGAAGGGAAGAAGGGAAGACTTTTGCACTTGAATCCTGAATGTTTCTCTAATGCCTTTACTTTATTGTGTCTTGTCTCTCTTTACATGCACAATATTTCCATTCCTTTATATAGCACATTACTAACAACTAGTAACATCGATGCTATAAGATATCCATGGGTTTTCCAAGACTATACCAAATACATCCTCTGCATGCTTTGTTTTTACAGTTCTTTCTCTTTTCCCGTTACGTTTACGTTCCGTACGTTTCAAAGTATGTACATGGCAATAGAAGGAATCTCACGTTATTTAATGTTGTGCTATATAAGCTTCTATACTTTTGCATTCCCTCCCTTTCTACAACCATCAGCTCAATTAGGCACTCAAATCGAGTCCACATCATTGTCATCATCATCATCCTGTTATTCTCAATGTGATTCTACACTATTCTGCATTCTGTACTGTACAGAGTATAAAGTCTATCTACATAGCCAACTATAATATACATTAGCCTTCACAGGGTGTATGGATACTAATGTGTAACATTGGAATGAGCGACTGGAAATTACAAGCTATTTATATCTGAGTTTTGAACGGGTATGCAAGTCACAGAATCATAAATATGTAGGTAGGTTGTACTATTGTAGGTGAAGTGTGTAACTTAACTAACGCACTCCCATTACATTATATTATATTACACAAGCATTTGCCTTGATGAAATGTTTTGAGTAATCTACACTAATTAGAGCTCACTCAAGAACGAATTGGAAGTCTGCAAAGGCTGCCTAGCTAGCACTTTTACGGGCAGTACTAAAAGCAAATAATACCGTGTCTATTAAAGTGGTAATAAGTAGTTAGTATTGAAACAAGTCAGAAAATGTCCTGATTAGGTTGGACAGCTACCCTTGCTTTCTACATTGCTTTGACATTGGCTAGTTTTAAAATGAAAATATTCTCACATGAGTGAAAACCATCCAAGGTTGATTTGGAGTTTACATTGTTAGTTCTGCCATGCCATGTCAGTGTAACTTTAAATTACACACTTGCTTTACTATTCTACTCCTGCGATGTACTTAGCTCACATATTTAAGTAAGTACTTAATGCTCCAGTTTTATTAATTGTATTAATCTTTAGTTACGCTTTTGGACGAACGTTAGGTATATTTTATGCACTTATGGTTTGTATGTATTATTCATTGCTATTAAAGCGGAGATTCGGTTCGGGTTTATTCCCTACTATGTAATTTGAGTGGGATTGGAAATGGAGATTTAGGATTTAGACATACCGCACGCAAACACACATCAGAAATTGTATGTGTGCTCATTGCATAATGGTAAGGGATCGTAAACAAGATATACACAATGTAAAACATGAGCCAAGTATGTAGATAGACGCCTACGTAAAGCACAACTGACAAAATCGACTAACTAGAGCATTTCTCATCTAGTTGTTTCCCTCAGATCACATCCCAGCCCACTTCATCCTATCACATCAACATTCTATTCATTTCGGATCCCTTGATACAGCACAGAAAACAATGGGGTCTAATACATAAGAGATAGCAAAGCAGACATTTACTGTTTACGGCAACATACTCCAATTTCTATCCACTTCACTTACACATGTACAAAGTCGTGTCTCTAGCTATGCATTTATCAGGTACTTCATTTAATCAGGTAGGAAGGCGTCTATTGACTCTTGTAGCTCCTTCAACACTGTGCATGTGCGTATGTTATTTTTGGTAGCATTTTCTGTCTTGGATCAGTTTCTGGATCTGTGGATGTAACCATTAACTGAATTTACATTGCATTTCTCGTATGTGTGAGTTTGGTTCGGTAAAATCCAGTCAGGTGTTCCTAGTCAGGTTTCCTTTCTTTCATGATGATGACTACAGTAAACAGTATTGCAGATATGGAATTCAGTGACAAGACACGAACGAAATCAAACCAAACCGAGTTCAACTGAACGTTGAACCGAAAGGAATTGAGACTTTAGTCGATTTCACAGTCTTGTGCTATTATATTCAAATCTGCAAACCTTTCTACTTACTAACTGCTACATACACATACCCTACATACTAGATTCATTCATACACATCATGACAAGAAACATGTATGAAAACGAGATTTCTTTCAACTCAAATGTTCTGCTCCGTATAACCGAAAAGGGAATCTCTCCATTTCCTATCTTATTCTTCGTATGAATTTTATTCGTTTGGAAAATCGAATATTACCATGCACTGCCATTCTTTCTTAAGCATATACCTAGTAGCCCTCCTCATTTTCCCTATGCATCTCTGCAACTATGTATGAATTCAAGTACTGAAATGTGTAAATAGGTATTTTTTTAATATAATGTGGTACTATGCCTATTGTGTATATAATATTTGTGCTTTGCTTAACCTAAGTTAGTCTCTCACTCTTTGAAGATATTACAAAGTGGTCCTTTTCCCTTCATCTGGTCTTTTGCGAACATGAGGAGCAGTTTCGGATCAGACTCATCTAATACATTCACGGAGCATAAAATAACATAACACACGCAGCAACTATAGCATTTATCTGCAACAGAGCACTACTCGTGGCATCACAACAACTTGCACTCTTCTCATATTTCGGATTATATTACTCCATCGTTCTCCAGATTTCTCAAGCAGAATTAATCCCTCTACCTCTTTCCACTTTTTATTTCCCTTTTGCAAAGAACGGATCTTTGCGATGCTTTGCTTTCGTGCGTAGTAGCCTGGCACTGAAATCATTTTTCTTTATATCATATTAGATCTGCCGTTCAAACAACAATCCGCTCATCACTCTATATAGATACCTATTGTATTTACATAGCATTATAGGACAAATCTTCTACTTCCGTCTCTATGTATACTCACAAGACCCTTTGTATTAACATTATACAATGCTACGCTGTCACAAGTTCGCGCAGCCAAATGCATAGACACTGACTATTCCTATATATAGATACCAGTACAATTATATCTGATATGACATCATGGAACAGATTCAAAATTTATTTCCTATAGCAAAATCCAAACATATATTGAATATTTGGTATACTATGCAATTTAGATAATCTAAATCCCTTTGCTACTGTATTGTATTGTTGACAGGACCGATATAATATCTGGCAACGATAAATTTTTATACTCAAGCTAAAGGAATAGAATTGACGGATTTTATTTAGCTACGCAGCAAAATAGACAGACAATGCACAGACACACTGAGTATTTATATCGAACTGCCTCTTCAATTGCGTCGCTCTCATATTTATGTTCTATATAAGCAAAGAAACGTAGGCAGATGAAATATACCCACTAAATCTTGTTATTGAAATATCCATATAAATAATTTTTGCATCACCTTGTAGTGAGTGAACTGGGAAGCAGGCAGATACAATATTCTACAGGCTGCTTTCGTGTATTGCATAAGCAAGGATATCTAAAGATAATATTATTATGACTTTATCTATTTCCCATTCCTTCCGTCTCGTATTATTTAATATGATATGAAATTCTAGCTACCCCTTATCCATATACAGATCGTATACCTGTAAACAGCAAGTCCTGAAATTTCAACCCACCTCGCATTCCATCCGCCTGGCAAATCGAGTCAACGGAGCCAGGCAATGCAACAGAAGATGAGATAGCACAAACACTCCAACCGACACCTACTTTTACTACACAAACGAAACTAACAAACTCATCTCCGCTTGCAATGCAAAGGCAAGGTGCACTACACTTAACGAAAATAAATAACACCAGACGGGAATGGAATTCATTGCTTGTTCATTTAGCAGCCATCACTTCACTCCCTCACACAGATATTTAATCGTCATAAAAGTTCCAGTTTCACTTAAGGATTTTAAGAGCACCGAGGTTATTGTTAATGTATATGCTATTATACGTAGTATAAAGTATACCTTTGGTAATAATGCTCTTATGACATATCCAACTTAATTAAGTATTAATGAGACAACAAATATTTCTCGTCAGAAAAGCAGTAGGTTAAAAAGGCTAATGCAAATTACAGCGACGTAGATGTGTAAGTGGGCTAATGTAAATGTTGTATGCAATTTACATTACTAACAATTATCTACATAGGTACAATAGTACCAATATTAGTAGCTATAGGTTGATTCAATTGTGGAGCGTAGAAAATAATTAGATGGTATGTATGCAAATGTATAGAGATAAAAAGGTCAGAATTTGAGTTCAATTAAATAGAGGAAGTGGTAGGGTAGGAGAATATAGAAATATGCAAATATGAAGCGTAGAGAGATAAAAGAAACAACAATAATAATCGTATTAGTAGTCTAATGAGTGTAATTGTGTCTGTAATAGGGCGAATTGGGAGAACAGTAGTTAGGTAGAGAAAGTACAATAAAAAGTGTGAGGAGACAAGATACTTACCGTGGAAGAGGACCGCGAGCACAGACAAAACTAATGTCCACGTGGGAATCATCTCACAAAGGTACATCTTTACTTTTACTACTTTGCTTTCTCCGCCTCACGTTTTCTGCTTTCTCTACAGTTCGCTCGAGTTCAGGCAGTAGACCTATATTACAGAGTAGATAAATGTATAGTTATGTTTGTAATATGTAGAACATTGTTGACTAGTCCACTGAGTGTTCCTTATAAGTAAGTAAGCCTATGAGTTGACTTTAGTTTTAGCTAGTGGAGCATTATGAAAAAGAAGAGAGGTAAGAAAGTTAAGTGACACAGTGCACTCACTCAGTTCAGCACACTGGGTTTCTTCAGTTCTTTTTTAGCTTTATTTGCTACGAGACACAAACAACGTGCTCTAAGAAAAATCCACAAATCACGCCTTCTCTTTTCTCAGTTCAGTTTCATTCAATTCTTTTCTTCTCTAAACTGAGCTCACTCTCAGTGGCTGTCCGGTTTAGTTCGTTTTTCTCTTTGGTATGTGATGTTTTGTTTTGTGTAATACACAGAGCTAGTAGCTACGGTCAGTTCAATCCAGAGATTTCTGTTGTAAGTAAGTACTTACAGAGAGTCTCCTCCTATTCCTCTCTCTATAGTTTGTTGATCTCTTTGAGAGTGAAAGAAAATAGAGAAGGAGTGGTAGTACAAAGTAAAATAATAGGAAGGCTAACCTAACACAAAAGTTAAGTACCCTACTTACTTTCAACACGTTAGCCAGAAGTCAAAGTACATAAGTAGCAAAAGAAAATCAAAAGTCCGACTTTGGACGGAGCTATAAAGAAGGTGTGGGCAATGTGAGACAGGCAACTTAACGTTGAAACAAATGAATCACAAATAACCGCAGGAGAATCGTTGGAAAAAAAGTTCCTTTGCTTTCCTTTCCTAATAACAATATTGGTTTGACTTTGAGTTGAGCTCGAAGATCAATTCAACGCAGTTGAGTTGAGTTAAACTGCGAATCGTTTTCCTTTTTTTCTCTCTCCTTTTTATTTTTCTTGGATGCATAAGCTCTCATAGGCACACACAGAATACGCACAAACGCATAGCATTATACATACATACTATACTTACATACGTGGAGATATGTCGACGGAACTCAATTCGATTCTGCTTCAGTTTTATTTTATGCCTTTTCATTCGATTCTCATCTGTCACGGTCTCACGTGGAGAAAACTAGAAATCTAACCGAGAAAAGGAATATTAGTCGAATATCTGAGGCAGGTATTCTCCGCTATACAAAGCACACAACAATATTCCTGCACAGTAGTTCAATTCAACTGTCACTCACATCAGTTGTGTTCTGCCACGTCATGTCAACTCACATCCCATCAAATCTCTTTTCCCCAACTACAGCAAAAGAATTTATTTTTTCTGACACTTAGTAGTGTGTCAAGACAATTTAAAAATGTCTTTTTGAGTCATTGAGTTCTGAAGTATCATTTCTTCCCTTTATTTTCAGTTTAATTTGACTGCAAGAGAATTTATGACGGAGAATTTCTTCTTTTATTCTACCTCAGTGAAGAGGAAAACGTCAGATTGAACGTTCATTTCCGCTCGCATAATTTTCCCGAACTAAACGAGGTTCTCTTTTCACTTCACACAGCAGATTAATTCGCGTCTTATTGGTTGTGGTGGTGGAATCATTGTATTTTCCCCACGTACTCCAGTTTCTAATTTCTGCAGAAAATAATCCTTTAGCAATTAAATAGCAAATGGGCCATTATTGTAAGTAGGTATCCCTGCTACGTGAGAGAGGAAGACTAATTCACGTGGAGACTAATATTTAAATCGACTAAATTAATTTGATCAGTCAGGACACGAAGGGAAGAAACGCACTGTAAAATAAATAGTGTTAGTATCACTCTCCTCCAGTATAAATGAGTGGGATGTTAAAGGCGATTTGACAGAGAGAACACAGAGTAAATAGAAGACAAGACAGTGTCATGTCAGCGAGGCGGACATTGCGTGAGTAACATTTCTATGAGAGTGTAACCGACTTTGAGACAGACACTTTGAGTGAATGATGAAGAGATGCAAGGAAGATGCGTTAAGTTAGTCGGAGGATGTGTATTGCTGAGCACTCGTGTGCTGAATGACGGGCGATTTGAGAGAGCGCCTTTTACTTCCCTTTTTAGCTCGACTGAACTTCACTCTGGACTGAATGCAACTAAACGTAACAAACCCCACACACCACACACACAGTTCAACTTACTCGGCTAAGCCAGTCAAACAGACAGAGACTCGAGTGAGACTTGCCTGGATAGGATTTGATGTAGAAGTGACTACGAGTTCAGTTCTTTCGTCTCTTTACCCCGCATCTTGCACTACAACACTCACTACTACTACTCATACACACAACACAAATACTACGCAAGTAACTGCTAGTATCTCCTGTTTGTGTGTACAACGTGTATAGGTTATGCTCTGTATAGCTATGAGCAGTAGTAGCTTAACTTGGCTTCGCTTGTCTTTCCTTGCTTACTAGCTTTGCTTTGCTTACTAGAGGATTGCCTGACTTCGGCTTTGGCTTTGACTTAGCTTACTTACTACCAGCACTTCCTTTACTTTACAAGGACTTGCATTACACTACTACTGATATATAGCTAGAAATTCCTAACTTACGTATTCGTGAACTTAACTCCGTGTATATATGTACATGGTGGAAGTACAAGTGTGTAGCCGAGCCGTCTGCTCTGTTCGACTTCCCTGAACTGAACCGCATGCGATGCGGCTCGGCTTATTCTGCGACACTGTTACTATATACCTACTGTGTCATGTTACTTAAGTATAACTGGCTACCTTTTTGTGAAATAATAGAAATGATATGAAATAGACGCTGACACATGTATATTTATATAGTATTATGTATCCGTGTATCGCGTTTGGCAGTGTTGAACAGTACATTTTGTGGATCTAATGTTAGTGTTATATCCAGTTGCTCATGCTCCGGATTTTATTAAAGAGAAGAGTATATATTTAGAACACATTAGACAGATAGGACTTGAATTCAA
The DNA here is from genome assembly GCA_019776445.1 of Tomocerus maximus. Taxonomy (NCBI): domain Eukaryota; kingdom Metazoa; phylum Arthropoda; class Collembola; order Entomobryomorpha; family Tomoceridae; genus Tomocerus; species Tomocerus maximus. The sequence continues at coordinate 8,421 of JABASH010002759.1, read as the reverse complement.
CGGACTGAACTAAACTAGTAGGAGACGTAAGCGGGAGAACGGTCGTTTTAGACCCATGTGTGTCTATCTTCCTTCCCATCTCTATGATGATGTAAATAGGAAAAGTACAATACAAAGTAGTAGTGCTAGGTAGAATGGGGAATCTTGTATGCATGCATTTACCATCTTGTTCTATACTTATATAGATATTACCAAGAAGCATGATATAACTAAGAAGGTAGTAGTACGTTGTTGAGGAGTGGATGAGAGTCAAGTTGAGAGTAATATGTAGAGAGAGCTAAAGAAGAACAGATAATACTTCATCATATTCAATAGAGTCACTTGGATAATCATAACATTTATTATTATTGCGTCGCCTTATCCACTACGAGACATCATTGATGAGATGAGGATGAACATGCAGGGATTCTCAGAAAATTCTTAAGGTTTCTCTTTTATCATTTACTTAGTCTACTCCTGGAATATCTAGAAGGAGCTAGACCTACTTTGTACATACAGCTTTCTTTGGGGCATCTCTCGAGCGGTACTTTCTCTTATACTTATGTAACATAATAATGTGCCTTAATGTCTCTTCTCTTCATCCTTCTTCATAGTAATTGAGGTAGTTGAGACGACTTGAGTGGATTCCCGTATTTCTTTATACTCCGTCAGATGAGGATGAAACTACCAGAGTTTAAGCTCATTTATATATTTACTATCGCACAGGGCAAGCTGTCTGTAGTACTAAACTAACACGACTCAACTTTATAGTATCTCCACAATATATTTCTATACATATGTAAATTATTCTTGGGGTATAAAAGAGAAGAGCAATTCACATAATGTTCGCCTGATGAACTTCCTCTCGTCCTAGTTTCCTTTAGTGTGTAATCCAAATTATATTAACACATTTAACAAGTGCAAAAAATACCTATTAAAATTAATACAGCCAAAACGGTTACGGTTTATTTATATCTGCTCATCTCTCAAGAATATTTACACTTTTATGAATTTTATTACCGAAAGGTATACGCTTTCAATGTGTTGATTCTGTGGGCGAAGTAATCATAATAAATAAGTGTTTACAAATCAATAGATTCTTTTGGTGGGGGTAGTGAAAGAGAAAAGTGAATATGATCATAATGTTGTATTGGTATTATCTTCTATTGTATTGTAACAATTGAATTGTTGTTTGTAATGGGAGGATGTAGGGAATCCTGATAAATATAAGATCTATTGATACTTATGCAGCAAAGGAGTAAGTATCTATGTATTTATAGGACATGAATCCAAACAGGGACATAATAAATATCAAAAGAGAGAATAAAGTGAAGAAGAAATGTAGGAGAGAAAATAGTGGTGGTCCCATGTGTATGATATTTGAGGGGAACACGGCCAATAAGTCATGATATGTCAGGAGAAAGAAGAGTCAGGAAGGAACTATTGGCAAAAGAGTACTTCGCTTTGCTTCTTCCATTCTCTGAGCACTCGTAGTGGATGAGAGGAGACTCTTGTGGTAGTCATAAAGAAATACTCCTAGATATCTGTACTACTATAACCCTAAGTTGCAACACTAAAATCCGTTCAGTTTTGACTGAGAACGGGTACGGGTGTCGGATGAGCTCAACTGCGTCCCACTCTTGTGCATCTGAATGAATGAAGGAAAAATCGAGGAAGATGAGGGTGAAAAGAAAGAGGAAGGGAGCAGAGGAAAGTGATTTTGGCCCGGAGCTGAAACTCAAGTCAGCTCAGATGATCCAAGAGTCAAATAAGCCTTGCAGTTTAGTCAGGATGTATCTCCTATCTATCTATCTAATAGAGAAACTACTTATACGCATTTCTATTAGCTATAGATAACCCAAAGTGTGTACTACATTCCTTTTATGACATATAAAGGTGGATGGAACAAATTCAAAAGTGGACTATTCTAACTAAACTTTCAAACCGAAAGAAAACTAAGGCAAAAGAAACGGGGACGAATTTTAAATAGTAACAGCATATGACAGACTTTCTGTGTGATTTGTCTCCTTTTGCTTGTTTTATGATGAGGATGACTGTCGAAGGGCATTTGACATCACACTTACTTGGTTTCTATATTGAGTATTCCTATACCTTCCAACTTCATAAACTGGTGAGATAGAAAAGTGGGAGCGAGAGGATGACAGACAGGAAGGAACTTTTTTCCTGTACAATTCGGAGTGGAATTACCACTTTACTACACTTTTTGCTATATACTACAATTTATTGGTCGTATACTGCATCTGTACAGCTACTAACTACTACGTGGAGCATACCCAACTGTTCTTGTGTAATATAATCTATATAAGGGTTGTGCATTAGAGAAGATCCGATGATGAGTCACCAATTACATTAAAGTAAAGCATATCTTTGGAACCGAGTGCAAGTTGTGAGAGTAGGCGTGTTAGTATCTTGCAGCCTAATATAGTAACTACATACCCGTGATCAAAAGTTGGGAACATGATAATCCCATTGTTCACAAAATGGATTTTTATCTTTTACCACCTTCCTAATGCAGAGCCTAATACTGCTCATCTCAGTGCAATAATAAAATCCTGTATCCCTTTACCGTATTGATTGATACAGTAATTTAACTACTATTGGAGCCACCATAAAGTATAAGTTACGTTTCCTTCATTTCACTTAAGTTCTCAGGCTTCACATAAATTCTCTACACATAAGTACGTATTTACCACTTAATGCTCTTTTATTTATTCGCTCGTCTAGTATTTGTAGTTTTTATCCTTCTCAGACCAGAATCTCTTATTCTGGACATGGTTATCCTTGGTCTCGGTCTGGCTGTTTACTCGAGGTGACTCCAGCGAGCCAACTACCAGTCCAACAATGCTCTGCACTAGTACACTCTCCTATCTATTCTATCTATTTGGTAGTGTAATGCTCCTTGGGCTTTTGTTTCTTCGTTCTATTTCAGTTAGTTTTACGGGTTTCACTTTCATGACTTGCCAGCGTCCATTGTCTCACTCCACGCTTTGCTCTCCCCTGTTGACTGCTGCCAATGTCAAATGTCAGTTTGAGTGCACGCACTGCTGCATTTGATATTTCACTTGCATTGCATTACATTATTACATACATACCACTCTTTTCCTTAACACTGCAGTAGAGCTCCTATCGCACGTTCCATTATTGTTCACGGACTCTGTTAATAATGCCTACTGTGCATTCCGATTTCATAATGATATACTTAGTATGTACAATACCATTACATAGCTAATAGAACTTTGACAAACACTATTACTATGCATTTACTACTCAGTTTACTTAAATTCATACTTTGTCTGTATAACCAATTCCCGTACATTTTATTACTTTCTTCCTATTGCACCATTGGAACAGCTATTTGTGTAAAATGTAACCCCAACTCTATAATATAGATAGAAATTTAACCCTATACTAAGTTTCTGTAATGAAAGTCATTCAATATTAAGCTCATTAGCGTTTACTGTCTATTGTTCTTATAAAATGTTATAGGAGCGTTTTATAACTATTGTGTGGTTAATAGGCATTCTCCACTATTTATTGTTTCTAAATTCGTGTGCAAAGTTATGTGATGTTTTTCATTGAATGTGGGAGGAAGGGTTCCAGACTATTCATACCTAGATATACACAAGGAGGTATAGGTCTTTATAAATTCCTTTTATTTTAGTAAATATCTACTTTCAGCTATTATTAAATGCACATGCTAACAATGGGCTTAAGGTAAGCCAAGCCATATGTTTAAAGTCATCCACACATTTCATTGGATCGTGTACATGTCACAGCACGCGGTGCAAAACACACTCTACACGGTACACTACATGATATTAGAGTTTGGGAAAGGCCGTAATAATGCCAAAGGGTCAGTTTACTTCCATGTTCTCTCATTGTCAATTCTCGTCATTCACTCCAACTCCCACATAATGTATTAAAACAGTTGGACAGGAAAAATGCCATTGACACGAAACCAGACGAAAGTCGAGTCTAACAGTAAACGTGAAATAATAATAAGTCATCTGTCTTGTTTGTCGTGCTGTCGCTCCGAATCTGGTGATAAGACTAACAATATCTACATTACAAAAAACACTACTAAGTATATTAACATTTTCTTAAAGACTCTAACACGATATTAATTATAATAATCTGTCTTGCACCACCTTCATTTATAACTGCCAATTTTCTCATTGCGTCACAATAATATTATATTGAGACCAGAAGAATGTAGTTTAGGTTTTGGCACAGATATAGTATGAAGTAATACAAAGTAGTATTAGTAATAAAGACTTTAGAGGAGTATCAAGTTTCTGAGATGAAAGCAGAAATGAGAAACTTGGTTGAGATTGAAAGTGAGGAATAGTGGAAGAGAGAAAAAGGTCCTTATAAAAAATACGCACGATTCTAGCTGAGGGCCTGGCTGAAGGAAATGTAAGAGGACGAGATGTGACAGGGAAAGAGGACAGGAGAACAGACAAGAAGTGGATTTGTTAGGCTTGGCTACTTCTAGTGATATTAGGTTTCGAATGCAGAAGCTATACAGAGCTATAGATAAACAGAAGAAAACAAAGCGAGATAAAGATATAAATGTACGAAGGAGTTTGTTGGCTGGAGATGAGAAAAAGGGCAACGGGAGCAGAAAGAACATTTTTTGCTGTGCTGCTAGGTAAGGCAGTAACTTTTGTGTGTAGCACGCGACAAATAATTTGAGGAGGACCTGAATGCCCGGAGCATCGGTCCGTATCCGATTTCCAATATGATGTTGTTACTGTTGTGTAGGCCGAGGCCCCTGGACTGGTGAGCTTTGGATCAGGATCTCTGGACAGACTCTCAACTTCAACTCTGAATTGCTATTATGTGACCCTTGCTTTGCCTCCCTTTGCCTTCCAGTTCTGTTGTCTTGTCTCTTCTCCAGAATAAGCTATTCATTCAATGGAAAACCTACAACAACACACAATACTAAAGGACATAATGGAATCCAGCAGAAAGGCCACAAACAACTCAAAGAACCGTTTCCTTATTCTTCATGGCTGCCTCGGCTTGATCTTTCCCAACTTCATCTCAAATAAAATACCTAAGTGTAAACTGTTATTCTATCGGATCCTTTTTTCTGCTACTTTGAATGAAGGGGAAGGTGGACTAATAAATACTAAGCATATTATTACAATATGACATGACAGAACTCTTGTGTATATTTATTGTGCACTAGATTGAACTGCATCCGTGTGGATTGGTTTATTTCCAGAAACGAGAAACACAGGACAGGATACGATAAACATTATAGTTTGTCTACACGAAGGGATATGGATAAATGACTATGACAAAATACAGAATATTATTACTCAACTCACTGATTGTGTGATATAGTAGGGAGAGGAAGCCAGAAATGCTACAGGAGGAACGAATGCTAAAAGCAACCCTCAAATTCTGTATGGGATTCGGATTACATTTCTGAAAAGGAGGTGAAGCAATATAATTCATAAGAAAATGAAACCGAGGAGACGTGTTCAGACTTTCTTAGTGCAACTAGAGAAGGGGCTCATGTCATATCCATCCTAATATAACAAGACTACCTCAAACGACCTCTACGGATGTTTACATTGTATCATTGTACAGAGAAAGTCGCTTTAGCTCTGAACTAACTAATATCTCCGAGAAATTCATTTTATTCTAACTGCTATGTACATATAGGCGCCAAACGTGTTCTTAATATTGCAGATTTCCTACTTGCCGAGAAGAAAGCGGGGATTTTACTAAAATGCTACTTTTCTTCTACAAACAAGACGTAAATGTTTTAGACGATGCGACGAAAGTGACATGGGTATTTATTTACCACAAATTCCAAATCTATACAGGAAGTGCAATATTTGGGCTGCTCTTTTATTGCTGCTTCTAATGTTGCTTTCACTTTATCTAGCGGAAAGCAGGAAAAAATAGTAACTAAGAGTAGTAGTTACTCTACGAATTTTATTCAAAATGCGCAAGGTATGATATGCCAACTTATAAATGTATGCATACGATACAAAACGACATTTAGTGAGATATGTATGTAGAGATAGGACATACTTGTACTTATAAGTTACTAGGGAAAAAATAACCCACATAAAGAGACATGTAGTAATTTATACAGTGAGCAAAAAAGGTAACGTAAAAACATTGGCAGCTAAAACCATGTATATTAAATAGAATATTCACATGAGCCAACAAGGAAACTTTGTAGCATTTTACCACTGGAGTTTTTTCATAAACCGTTTTCTGTCTTGTTTAAGTTTAATTTCCCATGTTAGTATAGTTATGTATGTGGGTAGGGAAAGTTGCAATCTCATTGTCAATCCTTGGAGATATTACGTGCAAGCTACTGTTTTTTTCTGGTGATTTCTTGGGCGATAAAAAAGAGGAGGGTAGACTAGAAACAGAAAGTAGAAATATATTCTTATTACTGTATACGATAAGCAGGGAAAAAGTAGAGTTTCCATGTACATGTGTTTCAGGAGAGTGACATAGGAACGAAAGGCTGCAATATTCATATTTCATATGAGGAGAAATAATAATAGTAAGCACGCATTTAGTTCAAGATCTCAGTTGATAGTTACCTCTGACTTTTCTTATTATTGTGTAACTGATTGCCAAAGGTAGGGTCTGGTAACTATTTAACTAACAAGTGAGTGAGAATTCGGTTTTTTATGTTCAGAGCAGACGAGACCTGGCCAGACTCAAATGAAACGCATAAAAGAGGAAAGTACGAATAACATAATAAGTATTCTAAAGAGTACTTAGTAAGTATATGCAAATACATATGTATACATAATATGTGGAGAAATGGTGAATTTTGATTTTTGAAAAATTCATCAGACGAGATCCCTGCTGAGACCGAGATTAGGCATTGTGGAGTAATATTCAGAAGAAAGTAGAATAAAGTCAAGTCTATTCCCTTTTGCTCTTTCTATCTTTGTGCGTATATACCATGCATGTTTAACTATTTCATTTCGGTCTGTATCATATCATAGTTACTTATGTAACTAAGATATTATGTACTACACATTATAGTCCGTATAAATACACCTTTTTTGCACGAGGCATATTATTTGTGTGGTTGGGTAGAAATATGACATGCATATGTACACTATTGTAGGGTTAGTAAGTGGGAAAAGGTAGTTTCCTCTTTATGCTTTGACTACACACTCAACTCCACTCAAGTGAGTTTCAAATCTGGAAAAATCCTGCGGTGTTGTTAAAACAGCTATTGGAATATAAAATACCATAAAAGAGGAGGAAGGAGTAAGAAAAAGAGATATGCATGCAAAGGCACTCTGTTGTTACTATGCACAGTGCAGGAGACCACACTAAATCTAAACCAGTTAGGAATATGATGTTTCTACTAAACGCTAAAGTATTCATACAACTAAAAATATACAAACTTGTGAGTTTGAAGACCCCTTTTGCGTATATTTTTAGGTAATAGGTCTATGACTATGGCTACATCCCTGTGTTTGTGTATTATGTGTATATAATTTAGGTAAATACTTATGTGTGTGTGTGTGCACTTCTTAGTGTGTATAAGAAGTCCAGAAACCACCCAAAGAAAATACTGTACTGGAAATGTAGCCAGAAAAAGACTACACATGTGAGAAAGAAACGGGAAGTAACAAGGTAAAGTGGGAGAAAGGTAATGTATACTAGAGGGATATAACAAAGTCTGCCAGAAAAAGGAAAGCCATCGAGAATATGACTGGAACGAAACTAGAGGAAAACACGACATTGCTTGGTTTAATCTCCGAGAAATCACCATATTTCATCCTGCTCTCCTGTACTCACCCCTTCGCTAACAAAATTCTTCACTACATAAGTAAGTTACTACGTTCATTGCGAGAAGGTACTACACCAGCTACCTTCACTCTACGAATACCAGCTCCCTTCACTCTACGAATACCAGCTCCCTTCACAGCCAATCTCTTTGTTACATCTACTGTTCTGTAATATGAAGGCATTGCACTGTCTACATAATACAAATAGGCTCACATGCACAACTCTAATACCTACACAACTACCTTCTTCCTTGTCATAATACGGAAAAACACTTTTTACAATCTATTCCCGCCAAAACCAGAAATTGCAAAAATTTTCGCTAAAGTCATGATGTAATGTTTTGGCCAGAGTTTCCTTCTCACTTAGCATACCTTTTCTACCTGCACCTGCAGTACCTATTTTTTATTTTGATCTTGTATGTATTGTCTTTTATTTGGTATCCGAAAAAGTCTTACTAGCTAAAATATACGAGTTATACCATAAAATCTAAACATTTCCCGAAAATATTGTCTGATATTGCTGCAGAGAGCCATAAATTACGTATCATCTGTTTAAATATTGAAAAGACAACCTATTTACGTCAAAAGCTTTTAGTTTCTTTGTCCTACAACACCCCTTCAATTAGTGTCA